>JARQOC010000004.1:72998200-73081818 GCA_033576535.1 Allobates femoralis | reverse complement strand
AATTATAGGTCTACAGGAGACTAAATATTCTGCCTCTAACCCCCCGAAATTCGACAATAAATATTTTCCAGGACGAAGAAAATGAGGAGCACCACTAATGTCTTGTAATTATAGGTGGTGCTCACCATGTCAACAAAACAAGCATGTACCAACAGAAAAAGATATTGACATATGATGAGGGAGCACAACCAAGTAGTGAAAAATTATTACGTTTATTTACAAAATTGTGGACAAACATGATAAAAACAATTAAAATTGATCACAGGGGGACTCAGGTAGCACATAGTAACAATTCATGGGGAATTTTTGCAGTATATCATTTGTATAATTTTATCCAATAATAGGACCATTAAACTGCAATTGACAAGTATTGTCAGGAAATACCCAAAAGTCAATTATATAATTGATCGGTAAACCAATCAAAGTTGGAACATGAGAGGAGCACTCATAGGGTTAACATAATTCAACCAGACCTCATGAGGTCACTGTTAATTGAATGTCCAGGCAGATAGAATTAAAACAGAGTCCAGATATAAGATTAACAGTACAGGCTGTCATCACTCCACATCACAGCATATACAGGATATTTCTTAGGGGTGACCCAAGTCCAAATTGCATAGATAAAAAATTCAATTGTGATGCTCAAGTAAGCCAACATATGGCAGATATATAAGAGGTGAACTGTATATGATATCTATATGTATTTTATTGGAGTCAAAATGATTTGTATAGCTCTAGCTGAACCAGTGCCAACAGTGGTTAGCCGCCAACCCAACCTTGAAACGTATATGGTATAATATCAACAGAACATTATTCAGGCAGGCACAATATATCTGGTGTAAACAGTGCAAGCTTGTGATATCAGCTTATCATACATCAGAATAATTACCATCTGTCATAGCTAATCTCCTCCTGAGGTTATGGCTATTTGTGCTGATCTATGACTCTGGTACATTGCACATGGAACACACTGAGAGAATATATATCAATAGTAGGTATAACCAACCTGCACTAAATTATGTATGAGTCCTCATGTAGGAATATGATGTAACCACAATTAGACAATTCAAACTAGAGGTGCCACCAATCCCAGCCCAAAGTTAACTGATGTATCAATAAATAATCAAACAGGCAAAGATTCCAACAGAACAGAGTACAATCAAGGAGTCTGTACAGCCAACTGCAATAATCCAAAAGGATTCCTCCATATAATGGATTGACCCAAGTCAAAATTGTGCGTCCTCATGTGTATATAGTTACCGATACCAGTGACAACCTAGAGACCCCCTGTTGCTCACCCCACGCGTTATGATGCTTAGGGCTGCAGCTTCGTCAGGGGATAACCACAAGTATGTAAAATTGCATTTTATATAGTACTAGCAATTAACGCTGTGCGCCTCAGCGGTGATCACTGCACCGGAAGTGCGTCACGGTCATGTGATACTATTGCCATAGTGACGCATCCAACACTATCAAAGGCGGAAGTGCATCACGATCACATGATTCGGTTGTCCAGCAACCGAACACAGTATAATTCACGTTTATCGCTGCATCTCTGTAGAAGACGCCCACAAGAACATGTCACATGATATGACATGACGATCACATGATATGGTTGTCTAGCAATGGAATACAATGTAATTTATGTAAATCACCACATCTCTGTGGAGAACATCCATAGGGGTTAGAGCACAACTAATCCATAAATACAGATTAGCCAAATCAAAGGCTCCTATACAAGGGGGGTACCGCTGTAATCAATATTCTTTATTCTTTACAAGTACAAACATATACTGTTGTACTAAATGGTACAGCAGTAAATATGGATAGTAAATAGGTAATATATGAAACCCAAAGTATGTCAAAGACCACTATATATATATAAAGACCATATAAATGTATAAATAGCCCAAATAGATCCATGGATATATGAACATCTGTTATAAATCCTGTAATCCAATAGTTATCCCTGCTGATCAATTCCATTATTATTCACTACAATCCTTACCCTATATATTGTACATGAGTGACGCATGTCTATACACAAGTACTAACCAAGTCATCAAATAGTAGATATATGGTATAGTAAAAGGATCACTAGTATGCCCTAGGCGTAATATGTACGTAGTATACAGATATATGGGTGCCCGGCCAGATTACACCCAAGAATGTGATAGGTGGAGACCCGGAGCACATCAAGAGCATGCTCCAATTGTCTGTCATACATATGTCCCTAGGCACACCATATTAGGGTAGTTTAACATATACGCCACTTATGTAAGTCGATCTGAACCCGGCCACTATACCGATTGATTACAGAACCAAATCAATCAGAGTCCCCATCCAAAGGGGATCCATATATTATGCATCATCAGTGGTTATCAGACACCGGTTCATTTAATGGAACATTTAAAGGTAGGGAAAACATGTTATGCAACTGGTTGATATGATGGTTAGCAAAGTAAAGCCTTTTATCAGGTCATTAGGGTCTAAGTTAAGGTATGATATAACAGAGCTTCATACATAAAATGCCATTGGTGGCCCTTAAAGGTAGAAAGGATAGAAAAACAGTTTCCAACCAAATTAGTGCGCTTTATATCTCCAATATGGAATAGTGCTCCTGTACTCTTATCAAGTCACACACAGGATATATAAAATCCATTGAGCAACAGTGTTCCCAGAGTCCAGAATATACTATACGTCCAGGTATTACATCGATCATAGGTTCAAAGAGTTTGTCGAGCCCCAGGCTTTGGGGTATTCGGGTATCAGGCTCCAAGGGGTTAACGCTCCTGTTGTCATGGGGAGTGGTGGCCGCGCCTGATCCCGTGTCCTAGGGGACTCCTTGAAAAAGGGTATATTTACAGGTGATTATATTTACAAGTTGTCGTGACGCCACCTGTAGTTTCTGGTGAGGAGTCTCCAGCGCCATCACAGTCCGCCGGAGGTAGATAGTAATGCGGCAAGTTGCCAAAGTTCTCTACAGGTAGGGCTGGACCTCCAGGGCAGTGTAGTGTGAAGGGGTAGCTTGTAGAAGAGCTGTGGATGGGATGGGGAGTGTTGGAGCAGTCTATGAGGGGCACCGGGAACAGAGAGGAATGGCACACGCACACTGCAGAAGTCTCTTTTACCTTTTTACTGGTGGTACGCAGGTAAAGATGTCTAGGGCACTGATAGGTGACCAGGTTGCACAGTGGGTCCCCACAGCAAGTGGGTATAAGGCCTCCTCTGTTCCTCTTTGGTAACTGAAGCTTAGCCTGCATGCAGCCTGACTGGCCTCCTCTCTCTTCCTGACTCTGATGTCTGTCCTCTCCTCCTGTGCGGTCCATAGGTTACCCTCTCTGATCACTGTGGTGGAACACTGCTATGTCTGGCTCCCTCTCTCTGACCCACAGGGGGACCGGGTGGCTGAAGCCTCCATGGTGTGACGGGGTTCTCTGTGGTCCTGAAGTATCCCACAGGTGCTCATCCCCGACGTCCGGTACGTCCTTGGGTGAACTCCCACTAGTTCCTCGCTCCCTTTTGGCTGTCTGCTCCTTGCCTTCTGCCCCACTTAGGCTTGCGGGACATCAGAAGGGCCACTCCGGGTCACTGGTACCTGCTGTGGAAACCCAACTGTGCATTAGAGAAGTCTGTGGCTGCCTGCATGAGCAGGGTGCCACAAGTTCTTAGGTGTTTATTTGAGATCCAAGGTAATTGGGTAGGTGAATTGCAGTTGACCCAGTCCTCTCTCCGGTGAGTGTTTTCATTCATAGTAGTTCTTAATCTTGAAGTTTCACCCAAGATAACTCTTCCTCCTTCAGGCCTGTAGGTGACATAGAGTTCAAACGGTACGTCCAACGAGTCTCCAGCCTCAATAGCATTTTGTTAACATCCCCTCCACGAATACTCAATCTGACCCTATCCAAGCCTATTACCCTAAGACCCCGGGGGAGCCTCCATGGTGGCTCAGAAAATGGGCTGCTACTGAAGTTAGTTTAATACCTTTATTTTGATTGGCGGAGGCACAGCTGATGGTTGAAATGCGCTTCTGTATCCGTTTTCTTAGTTCCAATGTAGTCTCACCCACAGATACCCTATCACAGGGACAAATCAAACAGTAGATCACATTAGTTGTTTTACAGTTAATATACTGTTTTAGACTATGTTCTTGTAAATCATGAGGATTTGTGAACTGGTTCTGTGTAGGGATCATATTCTGGCAGACGTTACAAGATCCACACGGAAATGAAACTCACAAGTTGTTACACCCCCGTTGTAGTAGTTTTGGGTCTTGAGTAATGGCTGGTGGTCAGCAGATCCCTCAAATTGGGTGCCCTACGTGCCATCAAGAGTGGGTAGTCCTCGATCAGAGGTTTAATTCTGGCATCTATGGTTAATATCCCCCAATGCTTTTGAAGAATGGTACCAGCCTCAGACCACTGGTTGTTGTATTCAGTAATTACACGTATCCTCTTGTCCTGTAATTTTGGTCAGCCATGAAGCAATGATCAACTGCTTGCTGTCAACTACTTGTACTCAAGCCATTGTAACAGTGCATGTTAAATATACCTGTGATTGCTGCATTGATCTACATAGCATGAGCTTGAATCACATAGTGTAATAGTAATATTCCAAAACTGCTTGATGTCAACTACTTGTACTCAAGCCATTGTAACAGTGCATGTTAAATATACCTGTGATTGCTGCATTGATCTACATAGCATGAGCTTGAATCACATAGTGTAATGGTAATATTCCAAAACTGCTTGCTGTCAACTACTTGTACTCAAGCCATTGTAACAGTGCATGTTAAATATACCTGTGATTGCTGCATTGATCTACATAGCATGAGCTTGAATCACATAGTGTAATAGTAATATTCCAAAACTGCTTGATGTCAACTACTTGTACTCAAGCCATTGTAACAGTGCATGTTAAATATACCTGTGATTGCTGCATTGATCTACATAGCATGAGCTTGAATCACATAGTGTAATGGTAATATTCCAAAACTGCTTGCTGTCAACTACTTGTACTCAAGCCATTGTAACAGTGCATGTTAAATATACCTGTGATTGCTGCATTGATCTACATAGCATGAGCTTGAATCACATAGTGTAATCGTAATATTCCATCTCTGCACTTATTGCAATGTTTCCTGTGTCATCTGTATGCCTGTATGCATTCCTCACTCACCAGTATATGACAATTTGCCACATTTGTAAATGTTATCTGGTTGGAGGTGTTATAGTGTTGAGGAAGTGTTGTCTAATGTCTGTGGCCTTTCATCCTTTCACCCCTGCTGTTTCTTGTACTTGTTAATTACCTGATACCATGTTTCCTCCCACAAGCCCCCTCACCTGAATCTGGTAGTGTGTCCTATAAATTTAGTTCATTCCTAAGGGGCACACGTGTGGGGGGTCAGACACGTGTGGCATCTCATGCAAAGTGGCATTGAATGCTAAGTGGATGCAGTTATTTCATGGCAGTTAGTCAGGGCAGGAGTCAGGTAAGCCACTCTATTTAACAGGGAGAAGGGAGAAAAAAAAACCAAAACATTCTTTTCCTGTCCCTATCACCATGTCCTTTACTTCAATATCTATTGTTCTATGCGCTCTTGCTGGAAGACAATGACATAGAGGGACACTCCAACACTGTGCATAACTCCATTCACTACTAATCTTTACCATGTCTTGTATTTCACTGTTTGTTTTCTTATGTGCTCTCGCCACCAATTTTTATCACCCCATCCCCCCTCCATCACCACTCATTCACATCAGCCCCTCTCTCCTGCCCTACTCTATGTACAGCTCCCATGCTATCTTCAGTTTACTGAAGACTCTCAGCCCATCATATTCCAAAGTTTGTCACAATAAATCATGTCCTAATTCCAAAAACTATCTGCTCTTTCTCTTTTTACTGCTGCTCCTCTCAGGTGATATCTCACCCAACCCTGGTCCACCCTCTGCTAACTTCAACCCCTCTCCCACCTCACACAGAAACCTCACTAACCTTATTAATATCACCTGCACACCTTCATCTCCCTCTTTTAATTGTGCTCTCTGGAATCCACGGTCTGTATGCAACAAACTTCCCTTCATCCACAACCACTTTCTCACTAACTCTCTTAACCTACTGGCCTCCACTGAAACCTGGATCCAGGATTCAGACACTGCTTCCCCTGCTGCTATTTCTTACGGCGGCTTACACTTCTCTCACTCCCCTAGACCTGGGAACAGACGTGGCGGTGGAGTTGGCCTCCTCCTGTCCCCACAATGTACTTTCCAGGTCATTCCTCCAGCCCCATCACTCTCATTCCCTTCTTTTGAGGTCCATACCATTAGGCTATTCCATCCCCTCCCCCTCAAAGTAGCGGTGGTATACCGCCCCCCAGGGTCACCCACCCAGTTCCTCGACCATTTCTCCACTTGGCTCCCGCATTTCATGTCCTCAGATTTACCAACCCTTATTCTGGGAGACTTTAACATTCCCATAAACAGCCCCATCTCCCCATCTGCATCCCAGCTCCTATCTCTAACTACCTCTCTTGGCCTATCACAGCTCTCAACCTCTAAGACACACGAAAACGGTAACACCCTTGACCTTGTCTTTACCCGGCTCTGCTCATTCTCCCCCTTGGATAACTCAACTCTACTCTCTGACCACAACATTCTTTCCTTCTCACTCACTAACCCTCGGCCAACACAGCCCAATCCTACCTATCACACATCCAGAAATCTACAGGCCATTAACCCTCAAGCACTCACAGACTTCCTCATCTCATCTCTGTCCCCAATCTCTTCAATCTCCTGTCCAGATCAGGCAGTAAATCACTACAATGACTCTCTCAGAAGCTCCCTGGACCAAGTAGCGCCCCTCACCCGCAGAACCTCCAAACAGAGAACAAAACAGCCCTGGCTCACACCACAAACTCGATTCCTCCAGCGATGCTCCAGGAGTGCTGAACGGCTATGGAGGAAAACTCGTTCACCAGGAGACTTTATCCACTATAAATTCATGCTAAAAACCTACAACTCTGCCCTTCACCTTGCCAAACAGACCTACTTCACCACCCTGGTCTCCTCACTATCCAACAATCCAAAAAAACTCTTTGACACCTTTCACTCTCTCCTCAGTCCTAAAGTGCAGGCCCCCATCACTGACCTCTGTGCTGATGACTTGGCTTCCTACTTCATGGAGAAAATAGACAACATCCGCCATGAAATCAGCTCTCAGCCTCCAAGCACTGCCACCCCCATTCTTCCCCACATCTCCTCCGGTTCACTCTCCACATTTGACCCAGTCACAGAAGAAGAAGTCTCCAGGCTCCTTTCTTCCTCTCGTCCCACCACATGCACTACTGACCCCATTCCCTCACACCTGCTCCAGTCCCTCTCTCCAGTCGTCACCACTCATCTAAAGAAAATCTTCAATCTCTCCCTCTCTTCTGGCATTTTCCCCTCCTCCTTCAAACACTCGATCATTACTCCATTATTAAAGAAAACCACTCTCGACCCAACCTGCACAAATAACTACAGACCAGTCTCCAATCTCCCCTTCATCTCTAAACTCTTGGAGCGCCTGGTCTATTCCCGCCTCACCCGTTACCTGTCCGCTCACTCTCTTCTAGATCCATTACAGTCTGGTTTCCGCCCCCTTCACTCCACAGAAACTGCCCTCATCAAAGTGACCAATGACCTTCTGACAGCAAAACGTAATGGTGACCACTCTCTGCTTATTCTCCTTGATCTCTCTGCAGCTTTTGACACTGTCGACCATCAGCTCCTACTCTTTATGCTGCACTCCATTGACATAAAGGACACTGCTCTCTCCTGGCTCTCCTCCTATTTTTCCGACCGCTCTTTCAGTGTATCTTTTGCTGGCTCCACTTCTTCCCCTCTTCCCCTCACTATTGGGGTCCCTCAGGGTTCAGTCCTTGGCCCTCTCCTCTTCTCTCTCTACACGGCCCCGATTAGACAGACCATCAGCAGATTTGGCTTTCAGTACCATCTTTATGCTGATGACACACAACTATATACTTCAGCCCCTGACCTTACCCCAGCGGTATTAAAGAATACCAATGACTGTCTAGCTGCAGTTTCCAATATCATGTCCACTCTCTATTTGAAACTAAACCTTTCCAAAACTGAACTTCTTCTGCTCCCCCCATCCACTAACCTCCCTAAATCGGACATCTCTCTCTCAGTATGCGGCACCACGATAACGCCTAGACAGCAGGCTCGCTGTCTGGGTGTTATGTTTGACACCGATCTCTCCTTCTCCTCCCACACGCAATCTCTCGTCCGCTCCTGTCGCTTACACCTGAAGAATATCTCTAGAGTCCGCCCCTTTCTCACCCTGGAAACAACAAAAACCCTCACCGTGGCCCTAATCCATTCCCGCCTTGACTATTGCAACTCTCTATTAAGCGGCCTCCCCCTCACCAGACTTTCTCCTCTCCAGTCCATCCTTAATGCAGCAGCCAGGATCACCCATCTGGCCAATCGTTACTCAGATGCCTCTGCTCTTTGCCAGTCATTGCACTGGCTGCCTGTATACTACAGGATCAAATTCAAATTGCTTCTTCTCACCCACAAAGCTCTTCACAGAGCAGCACCCCCCTACCTATCCTCCCTCATCTCTGTCTATCACCCCACCCGCTCTCTACGTTCCTCAAATGACCTTCGACTAACATCTGCACTAATCCGATCCTCCCACTCCCGGCTCCAAGACTTTTCCAGAGCTGCACCAAACCTCTGGAATGCTTTACCCAAAGAAATCAGGACTATCCACAACTTGCATGGCTTCAGACGATCCCTAAAAACGCATCTTTTTAAGGTGGCCTATCATACTCCCTAATAAGTCCATTGTACTGTAGACGGTGAATAGGCTATCCTCTGGACATTACTCTTCTACAAACTCCACCAAACCATAAAGGTCTACACAGACTGTCTGATGAACATCCATGTAAGCTTAGCCCTATGCCCCATTTCCTCAAGATGCCTGGACCATCAGTGCAATAAGCCCCGGCACCTTGTGCAACCCCTATCCCGTTGTAGATTGTAAGCTCTTTTGAGCAGGGTCACCTTCATTTCTTGCTTTATTTATTGTATTTTCTTTTTCACATTGATTCTATGCCTATTGTTTTGTATCCAATTATTGTACCTTATTTGTTCTCTACTGTAAATACTTACTGTATTTTCTGTACTCTAACCCTACATTGTAAAGCGCTGCGGAATATGTTGGCGCTATATAAATAAAGCTTTATTATATAAATAAAGCTTTATTATCTTGTTGGTTGGCCCTCCGGAATGCTGCTGCAATCACCTTCTTTGGATATCCTCGATTTTCAAATCATTCACTCAGTTATCTGCTTGTGTTTTGAAGTCGCCATTTTCTGTTCAATTGCGTCTCATTCTCAGGAACTGACCAACCGGTATTCCTTTCTTTAAATGGTAAGGATGAAAACTGGAGAACATAAGGAGGCCATTAGTGGCGGTAGGTTTGCGATTTAAATTAGTCAACTCCTTTCCACCCTTTATACGGACCTCAAGGTCCAGAAAGATTGCCCTAGCAGCACAAATATTGTATGTCAAAAAGATATTCAAGGTGTTTTGGTTCAAAGTGGTCAGAAAATTGATGGCATCAGGTTCAGTGCCATTCCAGAAAAAAATGATGTCATCAATGAACCTGTACCATCCAATCACCTTGTTCTTGAAAGTCTCTGACTGGAAAACCGTAGTAGATTCCCACCAGCCTAAAAAGAGGTTGGCAAAAGCTGGCGCACATTTTGCGCCCATAGCTACCCTAGAGACCTGGCGGTAGAATGAGCGGTCAAACACAAAATAGTTATGGGTCAGTACAAATTCGAGAAGATCCACCAAAAACGAGTCATGCATTCTGTCTGACCCAATCTGTAGGTCCAAGAAATGCATGACCGCCTTCATACCACCTGTGTGCAAGATGTTTGTATATAATGATTCCACATCACAAGTGATCATAAGCATACCTTTAGAAATATTCAAGTTTTGGATATTCTGGATGAAGTGGGTACTGTCCCTAGTGTAGGATGGTAAGTTCAATACATGTGGCTGAAGATAGAAGTCCACATATTGACTAGCTTTTTCACACAAACTTCCCACACTAGAGACAATTGGCCTGCCTGGAGGTGTTATAAGGCTTATGTGTACCTTTGGGAACAAGTATAATGTAGGAATCACGGGCCTTGCCACCCAGATGAATTATTTTTCTCTTGAGTTGATCACGCCATATCTTACTGCTGCTTCCAAGAGCCTGGACAACTTTTCCTGGAATACAAAGGTGTTATCAGATGGAAATTTTGTATAAAACCTGCTGTTGGACAATTGTCTCTGAGTCTCCTCAGGGTACATGTTGGAGGGCCAGAGAACCACGTTTCCCCCTTTGTCCGCTTCTTTTATAACGAACTCAGGGTTCGCTTTGAGCTGACGCATTGCTTTAATCTCCTGACCCGTTAAGTTTTTATTTTTAGCAGTATTGGGTTTCAGATTGTTAATATCCCTCTTAACAGCCTCGAAAAATAGATTAATGGCCGGTATGGTAGTTAACGGTGGAGCTTTTGTAGATTTGTTGCAGTAGGGGAAAGTTGCCCTGCCTGCGTTCAGTCCATTATCCTCCAACAGTTCCAGCAGGTCTCGCATAATCCTTTGTTCCATTTGTGGAAGAGTGTCCACGGTCTCTGGTTGATTACAAATCACAGAAAAAGTCAATTTGCAACAAAACAAATATAAGTCCTTCATCATGGTAAATTTGTCCAGACGTCTCATCGGTAGTGTTGAGCGAGCATGCTCGGCGCTACTCGTTACTCGCACGAGTATCCCGGTACTCAGGATGCTCGGTGAGCACCGAGTACCACCGAGATGCTCGGACTCCTCGCTAATAATTATCGATGTGACACACGTACACAGCTCCCTTCAGTGCACACAGTGATCTGGCACCTCACAGAGAGCAGATTGATTATTAGGGTCCCTCTGGGGGGCACAGCGAGGTGTTGTATGCTGCGACGATTTGAAAAAGCCCCCCCTCCCGCCCTTTCCCAGCAATACCCGAGCATCAAGCAACCAAGCATTTTAGTGCTCACTCATCACTACTCATCGGGCAAAAGGTGAGACCCCATTCAAACACTGATTTTTCAATTGCAGTAAGAGTATAGGAAGATAAATTGATTACCTGAGTCTATTCACGGCGGAATTTTAATTCTATCTGCCTGGACATTCAATTAACAGAGACCTCATGAGGTCTGGTTGAATTCTGTTAACCCTATGAGTGCTCCTCTCATGTTCCAACTTTGACTAGTTTACCGATGAATTATATATATTGACTTTTGGGTATATCCTGACAATACTTGTCGATTGCAGTTTAATGGTCCTATTATTGGATAAAATTATACAAATGATATACTGCAAAAATTCCCCTGACATGAATTGTTACTATGTGCTACCTGAGTCCCCCTGTGATCAATTTTAATTGTGTTTATCATGTTTGTCCACAATTTTGTAAATAAACTTGTAATAATTTTTCAGTACTTGGTTGGGCTCCCTCATCATATATCAATATCTTTTTCTGTTGGTACACAATAAATATTTTCAAAACATATTCTTTGTCTCTAACATTAGGAAAAAAAGGGGAGTCGCTATTTTAATAAAGAACTCTATAACATTTGAAGAAATTTCCCGCATAGAAGACCCCAATGGTAGATATTTAATTATTACTTGTAAATTGAATAACTCTCTATTTACACTAGCCAACATTTATGCACCCAATAAAGGCCAAATCACCTTTTTAAATAAATTAATGAGAATAATTGACCAGCAAAAATCAGGCAATTTAATAATTTTTGGGATTTTAATATTGTTCCCAATGGAGAGTTGGATTCATCAACAAAATCCAGGCAATTTCTAGAATCCCTTAATCCGTGGTTAATAAAATCTGACCTATATGATGTTTTCCGCTGCCTAAACTCTTCCTCTATAGAATTTACCGATTTCTTCAGCCGACACCAACCATTTGCTAGGATAGACCTCGTATTAACAAATATTTTTTCACTCCCAAAATTCAAAAAAATTACCATTGGCCCGAGAACTTGGACTGATCATTCCCAATAGAATTTGAGATTTCGGCAGGCCCTATGGATTCCTCCATTAAAATCTTGAGAAATAATAGCTTCTTATACAATCATCCACTATACAAACCCAAAATTGAAGAGATGATTAAAAATTACTTTGCGGATAATGATTTAGGTAATATCTCTATCTTTACTCTCTGCTCGGCCTTTAAGGTGGTCCTAATGGGGAAAAATTATACAACTCAACTCCCAACACAATAAAACTAACTGCCCAAGGCTGGAATGGACTACAAGACCATAAGTAAGACAAAGCTGGGTGAGAAGGAGACAACTGTAGATGCAATAGTAAGAAAATGGAAGCAATAAAAAATTAGGTCAATCCACAGTGATCTGGGACTTCGCGCAAAATCTCACCTCATGGGGTATCCAGGATCATGAGGAAGGTGAGAGATCAGCCTACAATTACACGAGGGGAACTTGTTAATGATCTTAAGGCAGCTGGGGCCACTGTCACCAAGAAAAACATTGGCAACAAATTACACCATAATGGATTAAAATCCTGCAGTGCCCGTAAAATCCCACTGCTCAAGAAGGCAGATGTGCCGCCCGTCTGAAGGTTGCCAGTGAGCACCTTGGTGATTCTGAGAGTGATTGGGAGAAGGTGCTGTGGTCATTTGAGACAAAATTGAGCTCTTTGGCATTAACTCAACTCGCTGTGTTTGGAGGAAGAGAAATGCTGCCTATGACCCAAAGAACACCATCCCCACAGTCAAGCATGGCGGTGGAAACATGTTTTGGGGGTGATTCTTTGCTAAGGGCACAGGACTACTTCACTGCATTAATTGGACAATGGATGGAGGCATGTACTATAAAATCCTGAGTGACAACCTCCTGCCCTTCGCCAGGATTTTAAAATTGGGTTGTGGCTGGGTCTTCCAGCACAACAATGATCCAAAACATACAGCCAAGGCAGCAAAGGAGTGGCTCAAAAAGAAGCACATATAGGTCATGGAGAGACCTAGCCAGTCTCCACACCTTAATCCATTAGAAAACTTATGGAGGGAGCTGAAGCTCCAAGTTTCCAAGCAACAACCTCAAAATCTTAATGATTTAGAGATGATCTGCAAAGAGGAGTGGACCAAAATTCCTCCTGACATGTGCACAAACCTCATCATCAACTACACGAAACGTGTGACTGCTGGGCTGCCAACAAGGGTTTTGCCACCAAGTATTAAGTCTTGTTTGCCAAAGGGATCAAATACTTATTTCTCTTTGCAAAATGAAAAAAACTTTATATAATTTAGACAATGGGATTTTCTAGATTTTATTTTTGATATTCTATCACTCACTGGTAAAATTAACCGACCCTTAAAATTATAGACCGTTCATGTCTTTGTCAGTGGGCAAACTTACAACATCAAATACTTATTTCCTTCACTGTCCATTTGTGAAGCTTATATACTCTATGCTAAAACAATAAAATAATAATGTAAAATTGTTTTATATGCACTGACCTGGGGCATAGTGGTACACTACTACCACCTAGTGGTTCAGTTGAGTTATTGCCCTATCGATTATACCTTTTGTATATGGCCTGCTTATAGTATAGATTTATTTATTTATTAGTCTCGGGAGTTCAGATTTCTGTGTATTGTCTCCTTATGTGTATTTTTAATATTTGGATGTATTTTAAATAACATTCATTGCTTGCCTAATGGTTTTCTCACTTCTATTTTTTTTTTTGGGGGGGGGGTTAAGTATTATATGTAAGAAGTGTTGTAAATTATATTGGCCTACTGGTATAAAATGTGGCTGGGTGTTGTGTTGAACAATGAGTCCTGAGAGGCCAGGATTTGGGCCAAATATACCAAATTGGCGGACATTTATATCAGGATGGGGGAAATATATACCAGGATGGGGAAATATATACCAGGATGGGGGAAATATATACCACAATGGGGAACATATATACCAGGATGGGGGAAATATATACCAGAATGGGGGAAATATACACTAGAATGGGGGACATATATGTGAGGAAGCCTGTGTGTGAGGAAGCCTGTGTGTGAGGAAGCCTGTGTGTGAGGAAGCCTGTGTGTGAGGAAGCCTGTGTGCCTTGGCCTGTGTGTGTTCATAAAGTGTGATTCATTAAGTGGTCTGCAGAGATATCCGAGAGATGGAATATCAGATATACATCCCGATCTGACAATACATCTTCTTCTTTTACAGGTATGGCATCATTGTACCACTGCGGTATCTAACTTTTCCTGTACCCAAACTCTATGTGTCTGCATATATCTTATGGTATGGCCTCATAGTCATAAGAAATTGTAGAGATGATCCAGTGGCATGCTTCATAATCCTTTTATTGTGCAATCATAAAATCATCACAGCGCACAGGGGTGCCGCTGGACGCGTTTCGGAGGAACAGACCTCCTTAATCATCAGCAACATTCAAAATGAAAATACAGACATATATACAATTTAAAAAAATGAATGAACTCCTGTGCACAGACGATACCAATCAGTGAAGGATTTTAACTATTTGCTTGCCTGACCCAGAGAATGACCCAGTATAGACACATAAAAATACAATTTTATTTCTTACTAGCTGTAGTACCCGGCTACGCCCGGGTTAATAAATAACTGCTGTTAGCTATAACAAAATAGAATTTGAATATGTCATACTAGCTGGGTGCCCGATGCACATGCATCGGGATTCTAGAACGGCGAGTCTCTGACTCGCAATGGCCGCTTCGCGGCCAATGCTTCGCACTGCTAAGTCGACTCGCCATGCCCGCTACGCGGGCATAGCGAGTCGCCTTAGAACTGCTCGCAATGGCCGCTGCGCGGCCAAGGCTTCGGGCATATCCACATGACCACGCACGACTCGCAATGGCCGCTTCGCGGCCAATGCTTCGCTCGTATCCACATGACCACGCCGGGGGCAAAAAAGCCATTCGCAATTATATAATAGATTAATGACCTGTAGGAAAATAGAAGCTGAGCTGTGATTGATTGCTATAGGCAGCCTAATAAATCTCCAGCCAACAGTAAACCCTCCCCCTAGCCGGGTAGTATATGTTACCTCACACATACACATAATAGACAGCTCATGTGACTGACATCTGCCTTAATTCCCTATATGGCACATGTGTTGCACATTGGCTGTTTTTAATCAGATGTTTATGTTTGGAAAATAAAGATAGCACACGTATGAGGCGAGTTGTGTGAGGCGATTTGTGCACATCTGTCTGTCTGTGTGGTGTGTGTGTCCCTGGGGTGTGTATGTGTGTGTCCCTGTGGGATGGGGTCTGTGTGGTGTGTGTCTCTGTTGTGTGTGTCTCTTTGTGGTGTGTGTGTCCCTGTGGGGTAAGTGCATGTGACCCTATAGGGTGTGTATGTGTGTGTGCCCCTGTGTGGGGGTCTGTGGTGTGTGTGTGTGTGTGTATCTGTGTTGTGTGTGTCTCTTTGTGGTGTGTGTGTGTCCCTGTGGGGTGAGTGCATGTGTCCCTATAGGGTGTGTATGTGTGTGTGCCCCTGTGTGGGGGTCTGTGGTGGTGTGTGTGTGTGTATCTGTGTTGTGTGTGTCTCTTTGTGGTGTGTGTGTGTCCCTGTGGGGTGAGTGCATGTGTCCCTATAGGGTGTGTATGTGTGTGTGTGTGTCGTGTGTGTCTCTGTGTTGTGTGTGTCTCTTTGTGGTGTGTGTGTGTCCCTGAGGGTGAGTGCATGTGTCCCTATAGGGTGTGTATGTGTGTGTGTCCCTGTGGGGGGGTCTGTGTGGTGTGTCTGTGTCTCTTTGTGGTGTGTGTGTCCCTGTGGGGTAAGTGCATGTGCCCCTATAGGGTGTGTATGTGTGTGTGCCCCTGTGTGGGGGTCTGTGGTGTGTGTGTGTGTGTGTATCTGTGTTGTGTGTGTCTCTTTGTGGTGTGTGTGTGTGTCCCTGTGGGGTGAGTGCATGTGTCCCTATAGGGTGTGTATGTGTGTGTGTGTGTCCCTGTGGGGGGGTGTCTGTGTGGGGTGTGTGTCTCTGTGTTGTGTGTGTCCCTTTGTGGTGTGTGTGTGTCCCTGAGGGGTGAGTGCATGTGTCCCTATAAGGTGTGTATGTGTGTGTGTCCCTGTGGGGGGGGTCTGTGTGGTGTGTGTGTGTCTCTTTGTGGTGTGTGTGTCCCTGTGGGGTAAGTGCATGTGCCCCTATAGGGTGTGTATGTGTGTGTGCCCCTGTGTGGGGGTCTGTGGTGTGTGTGTGTGTATCTGTGTTGTGTGTGTCTCTTTGTGGTGTGTGTGTCCCTGTGGGGTGAGTGCATGTGTCCCTATAGGGTGTGTATGTTGTGTGTGTGTGTCCCTGTGGGGGGGTGTCTGTGTGGGGTGTGTGTGTCTCTGTGCTGTGTGTGTCCCTTTGTGGTGTGTGTGTGTCCCTGAGGGGTGAGTGCATGTGTCCCTATAGGGTGTGTATGTGTGTGTGTCCCTGTGGGGGGTCTGTGTGGTGTGTGTGTGTCTCTTTGTGGTGTGTGTGTCCCTGTGGGGTGAGTGCATGTGTCCCTATAGGGTGGCTATGCGTGTGTGTCCCTGTGGGGGGGGTCTGTGTGGTGTGTGTGTGTCTCTGTGTTGTGTGTGTCTCTTTGTGGTGTGTGTGTGTCCCTGTGTGGTGAGTGCATAGTGTGGTGAGTCGCTATAGAGTGTGTGTGTGTCCCCTTGGGGGTGTGTGTCTTTGTGGTGTGTGTTTGTTCGGGTGCGTGGTGAGTATCCAATGTTGGGGCTGCACCTTAGCGACTATACACTTGCTGTTACTCTTTGCGTGCGTGTGGTGTGTATACATGTCCCTGTGTGTGGTGAATATCTCATGTTGGGGCCCCACCTTAGTGACTATATGCTGGTATGTGCTGTTAGTCTTTGGCGCTATCATGAAGTCCCTCTCATTCACAACTGTCAACTGGTAACTGTCACTTTTTCCCCATTATGTAGATAGGGGCAAAATTGTTTGGTGAATTGGAACGCGCGGGGTTAAAATTTCGCCTCACAACATAGCCTATGACGCTCCCGGGGTCCAGACGTGTGACTCTGCAAAATTTTGCGGCTGTAGCTGCGACAGTGTAGATGCCAATCCCGGATATACACACATACACACACACATACATACACACATTCAGCTTTGTCTATTAGATAAAGTGATGTTATACTCAAAACTCTTTCTACAAGAAACTGCAATATGGATGGTAAAAGGAGAGAGAAATTTTCCTTTTTTTCTATATGGCTGTATTTTAATGACAATATGGTCCAACAACCCCATTAAAGGGAATATGGCCTCCCCAAGACCCATAAGGGGTGTTCCCCCCTCCCCTACGCCCTATCGTTGCGGGAATTGGCTCCCTATACGAGGGGTTGTCTGGGTGGGTGGACGCCAAACTTCAGGTCTTGGTGGAGGGCATGAGAGGAAGAATAAAAGACACTAAACATCTCTTGCAAAGCCTCAGGCATGTAAAATGGAATAAAGATTCAAAATGGATTACAGTCGATGTGATCCAGCTTTATTCTTCTATCCCCCATGGAAAATCTATATCTGTCCTGGGTGACATTTTGAGGAAGACGGATGTGTTTGATGATGGTGAGAAGGAATTCCTCTTATTTAGTGTGGAACATCTACTCAATAGAAATTTTTTTAAGTTTGATGGTCAATTTTTTATTCAGCACTTAGGCTGTCCAATGGGAGCTAAGTTTTCTCCTAATTTGGCTAACCTATATATGATGAGGTGGGAGGAGGATTTTATTTATAACTTGAGCAGTCCCTTTGTGAGAAAAACGAGATGGTACGGGAGATACATCGATGACATGATTTTCATCTGGGATGAGTCGTCTGATGTGTCTCCCTTGCCCTCACACTCTGCTGTCCTCTCTCCCTTTCCTTCCCCTTCTGATTTTTTGAACTATCTCATGGATAATAGCTATGGATTATCTTTCACCATGGATGTCCATTCATCGGATGCTCCCTACTTGGATGTTTTATTGAGAGGAGATCCAGTGCTAGGGGCCATTGATACATCTTTATATAGGAAACCCATTAGTGGCAACTCAGCGTTACATGCCCATAGTTGCCACCCCAAGCATGTTGTTAAGAATCTCCCTGTTAGGGAATATGTTAGAGCTAAGCGTAACTGCTCAAAGGAAGCAGATTACCAAAAAGAAGTGAAAGTCATCTCCAATAAATTGCGGAAGAGAGGTTATAGAGAGTGGATGTTGACCAGGGCACAGAAAATATGTGATAGGAGAGAAAGGGATGAATTGTTGGAGGATAAACACTGTAGAACAGTATTCAAGAGGAATATCACTAGTAAAGACATGACGGTACAATGATTTGGTGAACAAAACAATAACATCCCTACTTTTGTGACATCATACAGCAGCGATTTCCAGGCCATCAAATCTCTATTGAACAAGTATGTTCCTATCCTTTTTCAGGATGATATCTTAAATAAAATTCTATCGAATGGTTGGAGATCAGTAGCCAGAAAGTCACCTAGTATAGGGAATCTGGTGTCCCCTAGCGTATTTTTCAGCCTGAAACAGAGTAAACCTACATGGTTAGCAACTAGAGGCTCTTACAAGTGCGGGGGAACAAGGTGCAACTTGTGCTCACACATTGCAGTAACAAAGAATTTTCAGAATAACATCACAGGAAAAAGATTTGAGATTCGATCTTACATTAACTGCAACACAACTCGTGGTTTACCTTGCTACTTGTAGTTCATGTAAAATCAGTTATATAGGATGCACTATGCGCACCATAAAGATCAGACTATCGGAGCATATGACATCTGCTAATCCTAACTCTAAATCCACCAGAACAAGTATGTCTGGGCTATCCAGACATTTTCAAGATCATCACTCAGGAGATTTGTCCACATTAATTGTTAATGGTATTGAGAGAGTGGTAAGTCCTTACCGTGGAGGGAATTGGGAACGTTTATTTGCATAATCGTGAATTATACTGGATAATGCAATTGGACGTTCGTTACCCTAATGGAATGAATTATAGAAGTGTAATGAGGTGAACAATTCAGCCTGTATCATAGAAATGGACACTGAAGTGAACATTACACAGTCCGATACTGCCCCCTTGTGGACAATTGCTGAAATGACTGCAGAGAGGAAAAAAACATTGTTTGCTGATCCCCTCCCCCAACAGCCTTGTGCTGAGGAAGAGAAAGGGCGGGAGATTAGTACAGAGTCAGAGCTGAACCAGAGAAGATCTGCCTGTGGATGTCTGTTGAAAGAGGGCTACTTTGCTACACCTTGCCGGAAAAATCACCCCGCAGAAGCCCCTGTGACTGATCCTGGGCCACTGGACTTTGTTGCTGTGTATCTGGCCGCTCTGCAAAACCTTGCCCGCCGAGCACCCAGAGTTCATGTGCAGGGGCCGTGACCGACATAAGGGAGCCATTTGTACTGCCGTGATCTCCCTCCTGCTCGGTGTGCCCTGAGACTGGGAGAGACTAACAAAGAAAATTCTGTTACCTGCTGAAGGAGACCAAAGAAGAAGACTGAGGAGACCCCCAGGCCTGCTACGTGGGAGCGACATCTTCTTCTGTGATAGACTGGTACGTGATTTTAGGGAAAGTTAGGGAAAGATATCTCCATTGTTGTGTTTTCTTTTCTTGCTGCGTACCCGGCAGAAGTGAAGATTCAGAGACTCTAATATATACAAGTGCGCATATAGTTCGGTTGACTGTGATATAAACATGTTTGCCAGTAAAGAAAAGTTATTATCGGTTAAACCTGAGTATGGGGATTCTGTTGAGAAAGATCATACACACACACCCGCGGCCTTACCACCGGTCGCTACATCTGGCGTAGTCGGCAGGATGTGTGATCAACGGAATCTCCTCCCGGTAGTAACTTATAACCAGACTTATACTACGGCCTGCAGGTCCATATCCGGTGCCAGCACTCCGAACAGTGACACGGAAGAATTGAAGCAGATAGTAGCAGAGTTGCAGAAACAGATACTACAGCTACAGCTCATGCTAGACCAACAGGCGGACAGACAAGCGAGACAGCTACCCAGCCGGCCTATGGGAAGGTGCTGGACATGCGGCGACCCCCGCCATAGGGCAAACCGTTGTCCGCATCCTCCACCCGTGGTCCGATATACCAGAACCAGCAAGCCATGCCCCACAACAGCAGCCACCTTTAAACTAGACGCCCCAGCCAAAGTGGCTTGCTCGGCAGGGGAGATCAGGGAAAAGGGTGTGAAGAGACAGAGCCAGACCGATAAGCAAGTGCTGGCCACTCGGGTCCAGGGATGGTGAAGTGGTTTAATGTCCGCGATGGGTATGGCTTCATCAACAGGAATGACACAAAGGATGACGTGTTTGTACATCAGACTGCCATAAAGCGTAACAATCCTCGTAAGTGCCTCCGCAGCGTTGGTGATGGGGAGGTGGTACAGTTTGATGTTGTGAAGGGAGAGAAGGGTACAGAGGCCGCCGACATCACTGGTCCTGGGGGTGTTCCCGTTAAAGGAAGCAGATTTGCCCCCAACCGGCGCCGCTACCGCCGGCGATCCTACTCTCCCCGGGTATAAAACGTGACTGAGTTTTTGGAGATATTGTGAGCCCTGAACAAGGGAGCGAAGGTGAACGGGGGGATGACGGTTTCCCCCAACAGAGGTCCCTACCCCGCCAGAGACCAATCCCTGTGATATCCACAGCCATCACTGCCTTGGAGCCGATGGTTGTTGACAGGGACTGTCAACCTTTAAGTGGGGGGGTATGTAGTGAGGTGAGCAATTCAGATTGTATTATTGAAATGGACACTGAAGTGAACATTACACAGTCCGATACTGCCCCCTTGTGGACAATTGCTGAAATGACTGCAGAGAGGAAAAAAACATTGTTTGCTGATCCCCTCCCCCAACAGCCTTGTGCTGAGGAAGAGAAAGGGCGGGAGATTAGTACAGAGTCAGAGCTGAACCAGAGAAGATCTGCCTGTGGATGTCTGTTGAAAGAGGGCTACTTTGCTACACCTTGCCGGAAAAATCACCCCGCAGAAGCCCCTGTGACTGATCCTGGGCCACTGGACTTTGGTGCTGTGTATCTGGCCGCTCTGCAAAACCTTGCTCGCCGAGCAGCCAGAGTGCATGTGCAGGGGCCGTGACCGACATAAGGGAGCCATTTGTACTGCCGTGATCTCCCTCCTGCTCGGTGTGCCCTGAGACTGGGAGAGACTAACAAAGAAAATTCTGTGACCTGCGGAAGGAGACCAAAGAAGAAGACTGAGGAGATCCCCAGGCCTGCTACGTGGGAGCGACATCTTCTTCTGTGATAGACTGGTACGTGATTTTAGGGAAAGTTAGGGAAAGATATCTTCATTATTGTGTTTTTTTCTTTTCTTGCTGCGTACCCGGAAGAAGTGAAGATCCAGAGACTCTAATATATACAAGTGCGCATATAGTTCGGTTGACTGTGATATAAACATGTTTGCCAGAAAAGAAAAGTTATTATCGGTTAAACCTGAGTATGGGGATTCTGTTGAGAAAGATCATACACACACACCCGCGGCCTTACCACCGGTCGCTACAGAAGTGATAGCTTCTACTTCTATTGACTGTCTCTTTGGATATACCAATCTTAACTCAGGCACTTAGTTGACTATGACACAAACGGCAACTCATTTGTGAGTCTGCATGGGGAGAGAGATTAAAAATAATTTTTTTTTTTTAATTTTTATTTATTTATTTATTTATTTATTTTTGTCAAACATTTCAGAGTATTAATATGTTGGAGGTTGTACAGTATAGCAACACTTGTATTGTGCTATGGGTTATATCATATAATTTTATGAGTTTTTGTTGATGGCAAACATGACATATTGCGAGCCCCTATGGGGAGAGTGAAACCATTTATTTATTTTTTTTTATTAAAGGATTAAACATTTCAGAGTGTTAATATGTTGTAGGTTGTACAGTATTTGCATTGTGCCATTGGCTATATTATATAACTCTTTAAAAGTTTTTTTGTTGATAGTATGACATATTGTGAGCCCCTATGGGGAGAGTGAACTCTGGAAATCGGGATTTAAACACATATATTATTATTATTTTTATTTATTTATTTTTTTTTAAATGCTGAGAAATTTGCCTTACAAATATATCGGTTTAATATAAAGCAGTGCAAGTAAATAAATAAAAAATATAAAATATATAAAAAATAAAAATAACAAACACAAGACACCATATGCTACTTGTAAAGTATATATAATACGTGCAAGAATCCCGCTGGTGTTTTCTCCATGCATTCCAAATTGAATGTAACTTGGGGATTAGCACCTGCCAGCCATAGTAAATAATTAATAATAACAAAAATAATAAAATAAAATAAAATAATAAAATAAATAAAATAATATAAATAATTATAAATATTCATATCAGATGAATAAGGGTATAAATAATATTCACACTAATAGAATATTAATCTTTAATTTAATAATATTATTTACTGCATATTATAATTATAAAGATTACCGTATATACTCGTGTATAAGCCGACCCGTGTATAAGCCGACCCCCTACTTTTGCCCCCAAAACCTGGGAAAACCTATTGACTCGTGTATAAGCCGAGGGTGGACCCCAGCACAGGTATACAGCCCCCAGCAGTGTGGTATACAGGCCTCCCCAGTGGTAGTATACAGCAGCCTCCCCAGTGGTATGCAGGCCCCAGCAGTATATACAGCAGCCCCAGTGGTATACAGCAGCCCTTAGGTAGTACACAGCAGCCCCAGAGGTATATACAGCAGCCCCAGGGGTATACACAGCAGCCCCAGGGGTGTACACATCAGCCCCAGGGGTGTACACAGCAGCCCCGGGGGTATACACAGCAGCCCCAGGGGTGTACACAGCAGCCCCAGGGGTGTACACAGCAGCCCCAGGGGTGTACACAGCAGCCCCAGGGGTGTACACAGCAGCCCCAGGGGTATACACAGCAGCCCCAGGGGTAGTACACAGCAGCCCCAGGGGTGTACACAGCAGCCCCAGGGGTGTACGCAGCAGCCCCAGGGGTATACACAGCAGCCCCAGGGGTAGTACACAGCAGCCCCAGGGGTAGTACACAGCAGCTCCAGGGGTAATACACAGCAGCCCCAGGGGTAGTACACAGCAGCCCCAGGGGTAATACACAGCAGCCCCAGGGGTAATACACAGCAGCCCCAGGGTAGTACACAGCAGCCCCAGGGGTAGTACACAGCAGCCCCAGGGTAGTACACAGCAGCCCCAGGGGTAGTACACAGCAGCCCCAGGGGTATATACAGCAGCCCCAGGGGTGTATACAGCAGCCCCAGGGGTAGTACACAGCAGTCCCAGGGGTATTTACAGCAGCCCCAGGGGTAGTACACAGCAACCCCAGGCCCCCCTCACTTTTTGGCGCCCCCACCTCAGGATGCCCCCCCCCCCGCACGCATCGCTGCGCTCATACATTACCAGCCTGTCAGCTGTCATCCTCCGGTGGCGGATCGCGGCTCCCGGCTCCGGCTTCCATCTTCTTCTGTGTCTTCCTGCATTGTGACCGGGGCTCATAGCGATGACGTCATCACGACGCCGGCCGGTCATGTGACATGCAGGAAGACACAGAAGAAGATGGAAGCCGGAGCCGGGAGCCGCGATCCGCCACCGGAGGATGACAGCTGACAGGCTGGTAATGTATGAGCGCAGCGCTGCGTGCGGGGGGGGGGGGCATCCTGAGGTGGGGGCGCCAAAAAGTGAGGGGGGCCTGGGGCTGCTGTGTACTACCCCTTGAGATTTTTTTTTTTTTATATACCGTATATACTCGCGTATAAGCCGAGGGGAGACTTTTCAGCCCAATTTTTGGGCTGAAAAACTCGGCTTATACGCGAGTATATACGGTAAGTACATAATAATAATAATAATAGATCTTTGGCCATATTCCCTTTAATGGGGTCGTTGGACCATATTGTCATTAAAATACAGCCATATAGAAAAAAAGGAAAATTTCTCTCTCCTATTACCATCCATATTGCAGTTTCTTGTAGAAAGAGTTTTGAGTATAACATCACTTTATAAGAAATAAAATTGTATTTTTATGTGTCTATACTGGGTCATTCTCTGGGTCAGGCAAGCAAATAGTTAAAATCCTTCACTGATTGGTATCGTCTGTGCACAGGAGTTCATTCATTTTTTTTAATTGTATATATGTCTGTATTTTCATTTTGAATGTTGCTGATGATTAAGGAGGTCTGTTCCTCCGAAACGCGTCCAGCGGCACCCCCTGTGCGCTGTGATGATTTTATGATTGCACAATAAAAGGATTATGAAGCATGCCACTGGATCATCTCTACAATTTCTTATGACTATTGAGGTGGACGCCAACCACTAGATAAAGTGGAGGAGCCTTGTGAGTATATTGGCTGCAGGTCTCCCCTCCCCCCTTCCTGCAATCAGTAATTTGTGAAATGGCCTCATTGTACCACTGCTGTATCTCACTTTTCCTGTACCCAATCTCTATGTGCCTTGCATATGTCTTCTGGTATGGCCTCACTGTACCCCTTCTGTATCTAACTTTTCCTGTACCCAAACTCCATGTGCCTGTGTGGCGCCCCTGCGACCAGTTGGCCACAGAAGGGTACTGCAGCCAGGCAGTTAAGACATAGTAAACACTACACCCTCACAGCCCACATCCCCACGCATAGAGAGGGTTCACATCCAGCTCTGAGGTCGGAGACTATATGAGACCAGAGGAGTGGTGGATGAGGAGTGGGTTGGGCACACCAGAAGGTCAGGTGACTGACAGTATATAGAGAGGGGGAGGAGTGAAGGAAGTCAGTAAGCCATGGTGCTGAGCAGCAAAGACAAGGAGAAGCTGAGCTGAGCTGAGACAGAAAGACACATGCTGCCTGGAAGTGCCTAAGCTGAGGAGCGCTGACCCGTACTGAGCCAATGCGAGCCAGATGGGGGGAAAAGCCCATCCAAGATGCTGAAACCACCAGGAGTGTGATAGACAGAGAAGGGACGGTGTAACCCGTGCCCTGGACAGCAGCAGAAGCTACTAACAGCAGGTGGAGAAGCCCTCCTAGATATCTGAAGAAAACAGAGGAAGGAGCCTGGTAGTTTAATGCTGTGGACTACTGCAGGCTGGGCTAAGGCAGAGTGTCAGCTCTGAAGGGGACCGACGATTCACCCGGTATCCCCAGATTCACTGACGGGGAGCTTTAGTTTCAAGCTGAAGTTCCTAACCCAAAGAACAGGCAGCACAGTGACACACTAGGACTCACAGAAGCCCGAGTCACCGCTATACTGTTCAGCGTCCGCATACACCCGTGTAAGACGGAGAGAGAGAGTAATAGCCCGGAAAGGCACACTTAAAGACTGTGTGAGGGGTCACAAGGAGAGAGGAGCCTGGCAGCAGGAGAGAAGGGAACCCAGAAAGGGAGTAGAAAGCAACTGTGTACTTGAACTGTGAATAACCTGTAACTTGCTTGAAGAAGAACAACTTAAGTAAAGCTTTGGAAACCCTGCATTGTCTCCTGCCTGCTTCCATCTGCAGACCATTTCTCCCACACAGGCTGCACTAAGAAGACCTCAACCTGCAGAGCTACAGACTGTCAGCACCAACGCTGAGGAGAGATCCCTGCAGCTGCAAAGTAAGTGTGCTCCACTACACCAATTAGACTTTAACTCCTTACTGCC
Organism: Allobates femoralis; assembly: GCA_033576535.1. Lineage (NCBI taxonomy): Eukaryota > Metazoa > Chordata > Amphibia > Anura > Aromobatidae > Allobates > Allobates femoralis. The sequence continues at coordinate 73,056,040 of JARQOC010000004.1, read as the reverse complement.
CCGGGGGATACAGTTCTCCCCACTAGAACTATACCATCCCCGCTGCCATCCCATCACCACCGGAGGTTCTGCAGCAGCGGCGGCCCCATTACTGGCCGCACCAAGTGGGTGGCGTCACCCGTGACAATCCCTTGTAAATATTCCCCTTTTATTGTGCTGAGCCAGGGACACGGTCCGGACCAGGCCACCAGTGACATCCCCAGCAGCAGATCGGTCCGGTACCGAGTACCCCACGTCCCTTGGGGCTCCACAACCTGGCGTCACGAACAGGATCTACCCGGTCCAAAAGAATTGGACCTTGTGCGCCAAAAGAACTGCTTCTAGACTTTTCCCGCCAAAATCTGACCCCAATGGCGGCCACAGGGGACTAGCGCCATGTGCAGGGGGGGCGTTCCCAAGACTCCCATCGTGGGCCGGTCCGGTCCAAGGCACGAAAAGAAGGTCCCGCCCTGGCTCTCCTTAACTCCGGGAGAGCCAGCTGTCACTCTCAAAGAAGAGCCGCCGCCCCTAGACCCTCCTACCAAGAAGCTGGCGCGAACTGAGCAGGAAATCGTCATCAGGAGGGGGCGGAGCAGGCAACCGGAAGAGAAGCAGTCGCCATTCAGAGACACGAGGACGGAAGCGGAGGACGCAGCAACCAGCGCTCCACCCGGAAGACCACGCGTGATCCCGGAGGGCCCACAGAAAGATTTAGTGGAGGAACCCGGCCGAGGAGAGACCCCGTGTGACCGAGAAGAGATGGCTGAAGGAGGAGAAGAGCGCCCCTACGTCCTAGACACCCGGAGGGGTGTACTGCGGCGGCTGCCCCCAAGGATGACACGGGCCCAGGAGGAGAACAGGACCCGGATACAAATAGACATTGACCACTGCCAGGGCTATGAGGCCCAAGTCCAGCGACGACCCGGCTGGGTCGAGGAGCACGGACGTGCCGCAAGCGACGCCGAAGCCTATACGGCCATACTAGTTGATGTATCCACCCCGCCAGCTATCCTTAACCAGACATGGAAAGAAGCTGATGCACTCGGAGCTTTGCCAGAAGGATTTCTGAAGCTGCCGCAGATGTTGCCTTGGAAGCAAGCAAAAGAAAGAATAGAAACGCAGGATCTGCATCCAGAAGGGAAGGCATCCCAGATGATCCAGAAGAAGGATCAGGAGTAAGATCCGTATCCTGCATCAAGAAGCACAGATGAAGAAGAAACTGTAAGTGTGAATGTACATTGTTCCTTATTGCTCCCCCAACCTTACCTGAATGAATGTTAGCATTCCCCTGTCTGTCCTATGTGTTTACCAGAACATTTGCATCATGAACAATGACGTGATACTAACTTTCTTGTAAATAGTTAAGCACACTTGTGTGCTCCCCTTTGGTTTTAAGACCAGCGGCACATGTGAATTAATGCACGAACTCTGCATTTTGAACTTTGAAGCTGCTTATTGAGACTTTTGCACTTTTTGAGAATTTTTGAAAGTTTTAGCACTTTTTGAAAAGAAGAGTGATTTTATACTTTTATACGAAGCAATGTCTTATAATGTCTTTTACAGAAAAGAGGGTAATGACGAGTATATACCCATGCACTTATGTTTATAGTTAATGCAACGTTTAAGAATCGTGCCTCCCGGAAGGGAAGAAACCAAGAATTCATAATGTTTACTGTTATATAATATAAAAAAAAATGTTTTCAGGGTAACCAATGTCGAGTCGCGCGCGGACGCGCTGTTTAACTCCGGGAGAATGTGGCGCCCCTGCGACCAGTTGGCCACAGAAGGGTACTGCAGCCAGGCAGTTAAGACATAGTAAACACTACACCCTCACAGCCCACATCCCCACGCATAGAGAGGGTTCACATCCAGCTCTGAGGTCGGAGACTATATGAGACCAGAGGAGTGGTGGATGAGGAGTGGGTTGGGCACACCAGAAGGTCAGGTGACTGACAGTATATAGAGAGGGGGAGGAGTGAAGGAAGTCAGTAAGCCATGGTGCTGAGCAGCAAAGACAAGGAGAAGCTGAGCTGAGCTGAGACAGAAAGACACATGCTGCCTGGAAGTGCCTAAGCTGAGGAGCGCTGACCCGTACTGAGCCAATGCGAGCCAGATGGGGGGGAAAAGCCCATCCAAGATGCTGAAACCACCAGGAGTGTGATAGACAGAGAAGGGACGGTGCAACCCGTGCCCTGGACAGCAGCAGAAGCTACTAACAGCAGGTGGAGAAGCCCTCCTAGATATCTGAAGAAAACAGAGGAAGGAGCCTGGTAGTTTAATGCTGTGGACTACTGCAGGCTGGGCTAAGGCAGAGTGTCAGCTCTGAAGGGGACCGACGATTCACCCGGTATCCCCAGATTCACTGACGGGGAGCTTTAGTTTCAAGCTGAAGTTCCTAACCCAAAGAACAGGCAGCACAGTGACACACTAGGACTCACAGAAGCCCGAGTCACCGCTATACTGTTCAGCGTCCGCATACACCCGTGTAAGACGGAGAGAGAGAGTAACAGCCCGGAAAGGCACACTTAAAGACTGTGTGAGGGGTCACAAGGAGAGAGGAGCCTGGCTGCAGGAGAGAAGGGAACCCAGAAAGGGAGTAGAAAGCAACTGTGTACTTGAACTGTGAATAACCTGTAACTTGCTTGAAGAAGAACAACTTAAGTAAAGCTTTGGAAACCCTGCATTGTCTCCTGCCTGCTTCCATCTGCAGACCATTTCTCCCACACAGGCTGCACTAAGAAGACCTCAACCTGCAGAGCTACAGACTGTCAGCACCAACGCTGAGGAGAGATCCCTGCAGCTGCAAAGTAAGTGTGCTCCACTACACCAATTAGACTTTAACTCCTTACTGCCCCGGGGGATACAGTTCTCCCCACTAGAACTATACCATCCCCGCTGCCATCCCATCACCCCCGGAGGTTCTGCAGCAGCGGCGGCCCCATTACTGGCCGCACCAAGTGGGTGGCGTCACCCGTGACAATCCCTTGTAAATATTCCCCTTTTATTGTGCTGAGCCAGGGACACGGTCCGGACCAGGCCACCAGTGACATCCCCAGCAGCAGATCGGTCCGGTACCGAGTACCCCACGTCCCTTGGGGCTCCACACCTGCATATGTCTTATGGTATGGAGCTAGGGATGGGCGAGTCTACTCATTAGGACTCGTTAATCTGCAAGTAGTAAGGGACTCGCAGGACTCGGTACTCTGCGAGTTTCCCAGCGATTGCTCGCACAGTAACGAGTCCAATGCAAATCAATGGCAATCCTAGTTTTGTCAGAGACTCTGACAAAACTAGGATTGCCATTGACTTGCATTGGACTTGTTACTGTGCAAGTAATCACAGGGAAACTCGCACAGTAACGAGTCCGGCTGTCTGCTCTGTGCCGGGCTCGCTCGGGTCCTGCAGGCTGCCGCAGCTCCAGGGTCCTAGAGCCCGCCTGCTGCCTGATGTAGCAGAGCTGAGATTGTTCTCAGTCTGCTCATTCCCTGTGCATAGACATCTATATCAATGCACAGGGATATAGCAGAGAGGACATCGCATTTTGGACTACGTCGGACAGAAGAGGATTTTTTTAATTAAAGATGGAGTCCCTAATGGCTTTTTTTTTAAATTTCTAATAAAAAATTTTCTCTGTGTTGTGTTTTTTTTAACCCTTTATTGGAGATTCTTAGTGGCTGGGTCAAACGTGGCCTGACATTAAGAATCTCGGGCTTAATACCAGCTTGTATAACAAAGCTGGTATTAACCCTTTTCATGAAATAATAAAAAAAAAAATGTGTGGGGCTCCGCACAATTTCTATGTCTAGCCAGGTACAGCTAAGCAGCTGGGGGCTGGAATCCGCAGCGCAGGGAGGCCCAAGCTTTCTGAGCACCCCCCACTGCAAATTGCAGCCCGCAGCCGCCCCAGAAGATGGCGCGTTCATTGAAGCGCCATCCTCTGGCGCTGAACCCCGCTCTTCCAGCGGCCCTGGTGGCAGTGGCACGCTGGGTAATAAAGGGGTTAATACCAGCTTTGTTATACAAGCTGGTATTAAGCCCGAGATTCTTAATGTCAGGCCACGTTTGACCCGGCCACTAAGAATCTCCAATAAAGGGTTAAAAAAAAACACCACACAGAGAAAAATTATTTATTAAAAATAAAGACACAGACACCATTAGGGACTCCAACTTTATTACCACCACATATCCCTTCAAAGACCCAGGTCTTCTCTCTTCTTTCTTCTCTCCTCTGTCTTCTGTCTTCCTTCTTCTTCTTGTTGCAGCGCCGGTAAGCAGAGAGTTAACTGTGCTGTGACAGCGGGAGCCTATTAAACATGATTTAGCTATTGCAGCAGATAGAGCCTGAAGCTTCCAAGACACATCTGCGATTTGTAAATCGCACATTACTCGCTATTACTCGCTTCCCCATTCATTAACATTGACTCGCTAGACTCGCAACGAGTAGCGAGTCCCGGGCTCGGACTCGCTAGAGTCAAGCGATTCCGAGTAATTTAGGACTCGCCCATCACTAGTATGGACCCATTGTAGCACTGTTGTATCTAACTTCTCCTGTACCCAATCTCTATGTGCCTTGCATATGTCTTATGGTATGTCATATTCCTTCATCTGCTTTGTACAAATATCCACATTATTTCATGCTGCTTTGTGTCTCTCTCATGCTGATTTGCCCCAAATGTTTATAGTAACAGCAATCTGTTAATTCTCCCCTGGTGCTTTGTGTCCTGTCTCCCTCCTCTGACCCCTCCCTTCTACTCACCTGGTTCACTCTCTGCACCCCTGAGATGTATAAATTAGTTTGGGCAAGCCTGTGTGCCTTGGCCCTTGTGTGTTCATAAAGTGTGATTCATTAAGTGGTCTGCAGAGATATCCCAGAGATGGAATATCTGATATACATCCCGATCTGACAATACATCTTCTTCTTTTACAGGTATGGCATCATTGTAGCACTGCTGTATCTAACTTTTCCTGTACCCAAACTCCATGTGCCTGCATATGGTCTTCTGGTATGGCATACTGTATTCCTCCATCTCCTTTGTAACTTACAACTATCCATATTATTTCATGCTGCTTTGTGTCTCTCTCATGCTGATTTGCCCCAAATGTTTCTATTACCAGCAATCTGTTAATTCTCCCCTGCTTCTTTGTGTACTATCTCCCTCCTCTGACCCTTCCCTTCTACTCACCTGGTTCATTCTCTGCAACCCTGAGATGTATAAATTAGTTTGGGCAAGCCTGTGTGCCTTGGCCCTTGTGTGTTCATAAAGTGTGATTCATCAAGTGGACTGCAGAGATATCCCAGAGATGAACCAGAGGAATCCAGGAAGGTATACTCTATACCCGTCTGTAGAATTTTTCTCAAACACTTTAGTTTCCCACTAACACTTGCACAATCTTACTTATGCCCTAACAGTAATTGCTCCACTAATCCTTTCCCTATTTCACTACCCCCAAACTCCATCACTCCCAGCACAGATATTTATCTCCCCATCTCTCTTATCTCCCCACCAGATCTCCTCTACTGACCTGCTCCACAATCTCACACCCCTCCTGCGGAAACACAAAACAAGCCGGCCACTCTCCTTCTCCCACCTGCTTGCTCTCTCTTTGCTTCTCTTATCCACTGGAGACATATCTCCCAAGCCTGGACCTCCACAGCTAACATTCCCCACTATTCCTCCCTCCTATCACCGCACACCTGCAGGAAACAGCTGCAATCTCTGAAATATAAAACCCATTCCCCTGACTCCCTCTCCACCGCCTTCTCTCTTTGGAGCACTATAGAATGCCTGCTCCATTTGTAATAAACTCCACTTCATTCATGACCTCTTTACCTTTCGCAGACTCTCCTTCCTGGGCCTCACAGAAACATGGCTGACACCCTCCAACACAGCCTCCCCTGCTGCGCTTTGTTACGGCGGACTTCACTTCTCTCACCTCGCACTGGCAACAAACACGGCAGAGGTGTGGGTCTGCTCCTCTCTAACAACTGCATCTTCAACCCAATTCCTCCTCTTCCCTCCCTTATCCTCTCATCTTTTGAAGTGCACTTTGTTCGTATATACTCTCCTTCTAACCTACAAGTGGCCGTCATTTATCGACCACCAGGTTCCACCACTACCTTCTTTGACCAATTCTCCATCTGGCTCCTATACTTTCTGTCTGCTGACATCCCCACCATCATAATGGGTGACTTCAACATCACCATTGACACGCACCAGTCAACAGCCTCCAAACTCCTGTCACGTGCCTCATCCTTTGGCCTCTCTCAATGGTCCTCCACAGCCACCCACACAGACAGACATACACTAGACCTCATCTTTACCCGCCTCTGCTCCCTAACTAAACCCACAACCTCCCCTCTCCTCCTCTCTGACCACCATCTACTTACCTTCTCATCCTTGGCAAGTTCACCAACTTGCACACCCTTGCAGAAACCTCACACATCTTGACACTCACACACTCTCAAACACAATTTTACCACTATCATCCATATCCTCACTCCATGACACAGATAATGCCACCGCTTTCTATAACTCAATACTCACATCAGCTATTGATGCAGTTGCTCTTCTCACTCATGGCAAAATACGACGAATCAACAGACAACCCTGGCACACAGACTCCACTAAAAACCTGTGGAGAGCGGCTAGGGTTGCAGAGCGGCGCTGGAAGAAAACACACTCACAAGAAGACTACACAGCATTCAAACAAGCAATTATCACATTCAAGTCAGCACTCACCACCACTAAACAGAATTACTTCATCACCCTCATATCCTTTTTGTCCCACAACCCCAGGCAGTTATTCAACACACTTAACTCCCTCCTCCACCCCCCATTGCCCCCTCCTACTTCTCGCATCTCTGCAGAAGACTTTGCTACATACTTCACCAACAAGATCGACCAGATAAGACAAGTCTTTGCTAGCCAACCACCGCAACCCCCATGTATACCGGATCAATCCTCTCCCCCACTAACCCTCCTCCCAACCATCACTAAAGGAGAACTTGCACACCTCCTCTCCAGATCACACCTCACCACTTGTGCACTGGACCCTATCCCATCCCACCTCCATCCCAACCTCACCACAACACTTATCCGAGCCCTAACCCACCTCTTCAACCTATCACTAACCTCTGGTACCTTTCCTTCTGCTTTCAAACATGCAACAATTACACCTATTTTAAAGAAGCCATCCCTCGACCCCACTTCTACATCCAGCTACCGGCCCATATCTCTGCTCCTGTTCGCTTCCAAACTTCTCGAAAAGCATGTCCACACTGTACTCTCATCCCACCTCTCATCCAACTCTCTCTTTGACGTCCTTCAATCCGGCTTCCGCCCTCACCACTCTACTGAAACTGCCCTGACCAAAATTACTAATGACTTGCTCGCAGCCAAAGCTAACAAACAATTCTCCGTACTCCTCCTTTTAGACCTGTCCTCTGCATTCGACACAGTCGACCACTGCCTCCTATTACAGATCCTTTCTTCCATTGGTATCTCTGACCTTGACCTCTCCTGGATCTTCTCCTATCTTTCCAACCGCACATTTAGTGTCTCCCACTCCCACACGACCTCCTCGCCCCATCCCCTCTCTGTTGGGGTCCTTCAAGGCTCTGTCCTGGGGCCCCTCCTTTTCTCCATCTATACTCTTGGTCTCGGACAACTCATAAAGTCCCATAGCTTCCAGTATGACCTGTACGCTGATGACACTCAGATCTACCTCTCTGGCCCAGACGTCACCTCTCTGCTGTCCAGAATCCCGGAGTGTCTATCAGCCATATCCTCCTTCTTCTCCTCCCGCTTCCTAAAACTCAATATAGACAAAACCGAACTCATCCTCTTTCCTCCATCTCACACATCTTCCTTGCCAGACTTATCTATCACAATAAATGACATCACACTTTGCCCTGTACCCGAAATCTGTTGCCTTGGAGTAACACTTGATTCTGCATTGTCCTTCAAACCGCACATCCAAGCCATTGCCACCTCATGCCGTCTCCAACTCAAAAACATTGCCAGAATCTGTCCCTTCCTCAACTCCCACTCTGCTAAACTACTCATGCATGCCCTCATCATCTCCCGCCTTGACTACTGCAACCTCCTCCTCTGTGGCCTTCCTGCTAACACTCTCGCACCACTTCAATCTGTCCTTAACTCTGCTGCCCGACTAATCCACCTCTCTCCTCGCTATTCCTCCTTGTCTCCCCTCTGCAAATCCCTCCACTGGCTCCCAATTCACCAGCGTATCCAATTCAAACTACTAACATTGATTACAAAGCCGTCCACAATCTGTCCCCCCATATATCTCTGAACTAATCTCCCGATATCATCCAACTCGTAATCTTCGATCCTCCCAAGACCTCCTTCTTTCCTCCACACTTGTACGTTCCTCATCTAACCGCCTGCAAGACTTCGCTCGAGCATCCCCCATCTTCTGGAACTCTGCACCCCAAAACATCTGACTGTCCCCTACACTCGGAGCCTTCAAGCGGAACCTGAAAACCCATCTCTTCAGAACAGCCTACAACCTGTAATGAGCACAGTGCCGCCTCAACACCACTGGACCCGGCGCTCCACCACCACCGGACTTGGCAATCCAGCACCACCCGAGCAGACCCAACCTACTGTCTCCCTCCCCATTGCCCTGTAGAATGTAAGCCCACAAGGGTAGTGTCCTCTCTCCCTTCTGTATCAGACTGTCACTTTGTTCATTATATTTGTAACTTGTCTGTATGCAACCCTTTCTCATGTACAGCACCATGGAATGAATGGTGCTCTATAAATAAATAATAATAATAATATATACCAGGATGAGGAAATATATACTAGAATGGGGGACATAAATACCAGGATGGGGGAAATATATACCAGAATGGTGAACATATATACCAGGATGGGAAAAATATATACTAGAATGGGAACATATATACCAGGATGGGAAAAATATATACTAGAATGGGAACATATATACCAGGATGGGAAAAATATATACTAGAATGGGAACATATATACCAAGATTGGGGAACTATACACTAGAATGAGGACATATATACCATGGTGGAGGAAAGATATACTAGCATGAAGACATATATACCAGGATGGGGAAATATATACCAGAATGGGGAACATATATACCAGGATGGGGGAAATATATACCAGGATGGAGGAAATATATACCAGAATGGGGGACATATATATCAGGATGGAGGAAATATATACCAGAATGGGGGACATATATACCAGAATGGAGGAAATATATACCAGAATGGGGGACATATATACCAGGATGTGCATCAATTCAGGACTCAATATAAACAAAACAAAGACAAATCCTGACAACTTGCACAACTTCTCCTGTCAAAAAGCATCTAATTGTGTCATCAACCTTTTGGATTACAAACCCAACAAAGTGGAATTTGCTGTGCTTTCTAGGTAACTCTCAATTTGTCCTACTAAAGCTCTGGATAAAATTATACTGTGCAGTGACATGGAGGATTACATCAGGAGACTACGCCTAAGGGAATTTTACAGCGACAAAAGGACTCCGAACCCAATTGGGCTGAAGGAAGAGGAATCCTGACAACCAAGTAAAGGTCAGACTGGACACCTGAATCTAATCATTACTCACATTTGGATAAATATATAGACACTTTCACACATTTGGTAAAATCCACTATTGTAGATACACACAAGAGTCAACCATCCAACGTCAATGCCCAGGAGAGAAGGGTCATACAGTCTTTGAAAACCAACAAAGAAATCATCATTAAACCTGCAGACAAGGGTGGTGCAATAGTCATGATGAACAAATCTGACTACCTGAAGGAAGCAAACATACAACTGATGGACACACGTTACTACAAGAAATTGCAGTCTGACCCCACACAGGACTATCACAAGGAATTAAACAGGATGGTTTCTTGACTACCTGACATATCCTTAAGAGACGATGACCTAATACCAGAAAGTCCAAGAACAAGCACTACATGCTTCCCAAAATTCACAAATCAGGAAAACCACCAAGACCAATCATTTCATGTGTGGGCACCCTCACCGAACAAATTTCTGGGTGGGTAGAGAGTGTTCTCAAACCCCTGGTAAGAGAGACACCCAGCTACATTCAAGACACAACTGACCTATTGAATAAACTGTCAGCAATAGGTCTCTACCAGAAGGAACCATCCTCGCCACCATGGATAAGGAATCTCTGTACAGCAACATCCCACACCAGGATGGATTAAATGCTGCAAAACCTTCCTGGAAAACACAGGGATTGATGCTGACCCTGTGGTGAAGCTTATTCATCCTCACACACAACTACTTCACATTTGACAACAGCATATATTTGCAGGAGACTGGCACAGCAATGGGAAGCAAAATGGCACCACAATATGCAAATATTTTCATGGCCAAGCTTGAAGGTGACTTTTTATCCTCTTGTCCTATCAGGCCTCTGGCCTATTACCGTTATATCAATGACATTTTAATCATCTGCACAGAGTCTGAGCGACAGCTGAAGACGTTCCATGAACACTTCAATCAGTTCCATCCCATCATCAACTTAACACTCAACTACTCCTACACTGAAATCAGCTTTCTGGACACCATCATTAAGCTACAGAACAATGAAATAGAGACATCCCTGTACCGGAAGCCAATGGACCGTCCAATATATCTCCGATAGGACAGATTTCATCCAAAACACATAAACTCTATTGTATGTGAAGGTGGGAGGGAAGAAGGAGAGAGGGCTAACTAGGGAAAAGAGCAAGGCCAAGGACTTTTTCCTACAAACAGGCCTCTAGCCTGAAAGATTTCTGAATGACTATAAACTACTATAAATTATTAACTATTTATTGCCATAACAATAATGATATTCATATGTGTCTTTATATAGTGTATGGAAACTTAGGGTTTCAACTGTGAAATTGGATCTGGAAAAGGCGCAAAGTAAAAGAAGAATTTGGTGCAAATCAAATCCTGGCAATATAAACGCACTAAAACTAAAAACGTCGCAAATCCAATAATGACTCGAGCTGTACACTTGACTCACCGTAGCTGGGTCTTCACGTCGCAGGCGTTGCTTCTCCTGTCACGGTTCTGCGTCTCTGGCTGTGGGGCCCGGTGGTCCAGATCAAAAGTAGTTGGCTGAACAGATAAGGGTTGATTTCTTATTGTCGTGACGCCACCTGCAGGAATTCCGATGACTTCACCGGCGCTGTTTGGGCCTCCGGGGGATGAACGGCAGCAAGATGGGACGCTCCCCACAAGACGAGCGGGAGTCCCTGGGGCCAGGAGCTGCACTTGGTGGTGTATGGCAGCTCTGTAGTACTGCGTGTTAGATCCAGGAATAATGCGCAGACACACACAAAGTCTTTTGGGTACCTTTACTGCTGACAAACAGGTACACTTGGACCGGGTGATGAGGTTGGTACTCCTGGAGTTTCCACAGCAAGCAGTGTGTAGGCTTTCTTTCTCTATTGTCCTGGTGAGGTCGGGTGGATATGGAATCCTGCCGGACCGGGTTGTACGTTCGGAGGAACGTGATTCATCTGGGTAACTGCACTGAGGGCACTACAAAAGGGATGAAGTGCAGCTGTTTCTCCTTCCCTGGGCTCTCAAAGGTGCGTGCTTCACGTGTACAGGGGGCTAGACTCCCTGGTCGTGGTGCTGGGTTCTCTGTGGTGTACGTGGTAGTTCCCACAGCTCGGTTCCAGTAACCAGATATTTAGGAGAGTTAGGATAACTCTACTGTCCCTGAGAGGTGCTCTCCTCCTGTCCTTCGACCCCAATTGCAAGGGTCTCTCACTTGCTGGGTGTACTGGTTTGGGCCTAGTATGGCTCCAGAACCAGTAACTGCACACTTCCTGCAGCTCTCCTAGCGTCTGCACACTCTGCTGTTTCTCTCTCCAGGACCCTATTTATAGGGGGAACTGGCTTAAGGTGACCCGTGGAGCTCCCCCCTAGAGACCTGGGGTGAAACAGGGTGTTCTAAGGAGTAGTAATTGGTGAGTGTTGCTTGCTGTGTACATTCCATTTGTGTACCAAGAGTTCTGTGGTGCCCCAACCAGGGTGCCAGGGTGCCACGCATTTATGGGTGAATACCTTCAGACTTCACTCTAACCTCCAGGCTTCTACCAATCCATCATCAGGACATTTGCCTGGACTTTTATCAGAATGAAGCCAGTGGGGTAAGATCAATAACATCAGCTTGTAAAACTCCATTTTATGGCATTGTGGACCGTACCCTCCACTTTTACAAGGACATTCTTACATTTCACACATTTCTACAGAGCCGAGAAGTCAAATTCTTCTTATTAAAGGAAACTGAAGACACAGGGAATAAGAGAAATCTTAAATAAGGGGTGAATATATATGGGACATTTGATTTCTGCAGTAACGTTTTCAATAGAAGTCATCTATGGTCCATATAACACTGGCCGGATCATTCTAGGGGCAGAGAGCAAAACGTATACAAGTGTGACAAAGGTGAGTTATAATGTTTGCAGTATGTATCTAAGCTAATCATGCCGGCTGATCCCATGTATCTAACGCTAAACCTGTCTCCACACTGTTCCCCATACCAGTAAGGGTAGAATAGAGAGATCTGGGCAGGGGGGTACCGAGGGGGGTGAACAGGGCATTTGCCATGGGAAAAGCTGGCAAGGGGGCACCGTCCGACTGCCTGTACTGATAGGGGTTCTACTGATGTATTTCTATATCACCTATTCACAAAAAATATAGAGAGACAAAGATAATACAATTATTAATCTTCATTTATATATATATATTAAAAGATACCAAGTCATAAAAGTGAAAAGGGTGAATATAAGAGAATACAGACATTACAGAAGGTGATCACAGAATATAAGAATATACAGACATTACAGCCGGAGATCACAGAATATACAGTAAGAGTAGGGCTGGGCGATTTTGGAAAAAATCAAAATCTCGATTTTATTTAAACCTATGGACGATTTTCGATTTAAATCTCGATTTTTTTTTGCTTTTCTTTGATGAATAAAGAGAAAAAACTAAGAGGTACCGTATATACTCATATATAAGCCGACCCCCCTTCTTTTGCTCCCAAAACCTGGGAAAACCTATTGACTCGTGTATAAGCCGAGGGTGGACCCCAGCACAGGTATACAGCCCCCAGCAGTGTGGTATACAGCAGCCTCCCCAGTGGTATATAAAGGTCCCAGTGGTATATACAGCAGCAGCCCCAGTGGAAGTATACAGCAGCAGCCCCCAGTGGAAGTATACAGCAGCAGCCCCTAGTGGTATACAGCAGCAGCCCCAGGGAAGTATACAGCAGCAGCCCCAGTAGAAGTATACAGCAGCAGCCCCCTAGTGGTATACAGCAGCAGCCCCAGTGGAAGTATACAGCAGCAGCCCCCTAGTGGTATACAGCAGCAGCCCCAGTGGAAGTATACAGCAGCAGCCCCAGGGGAAGTATACAGCAGCAGCCCCAGTGGAAGTATACAGCAGCAGCCCCTAGTGGTATACAGCAGCAGCCCCAGGGGAAGTATACAGCAGCAGCCCCAGTAGAAGTATACAGCAGCAGCCCCCTAGTGGTATACAGCAGCAGCCCCAGTGGAAGTATACAGCAGCAGCCCCTAGTGGTATACAGCAGCAGCCCCAGTGGAAGTATACAGCAGCAGCCCCAGGGGAAGTATACAGCAGCAGCCCCCTAGTGGTATACAGCAGCAGCCCCAGTGGAAGTATACAGCAGCAGCCCCAGTGGAAGTATACAGCAGCAGCCCCCTAGTGGTATACAGCAGCAGCCCCAGTGGAAGTATACAGCAGCAGCCCCCAGTGGAAGTATACAGCAGCAGGCCCCAGTGGAAGTATACAGCAGCAGCCCCCAGTGGAAGTATACAGCAGCAGCCCCCAGTGGAAGTATACAGCAGCAGGCCCCAGTGGAAGTATACAGCAGCAGGCCCCAGTGGAAGTATACAGCAGCAGCCCCCAGTGGAAGTATACAGCAGCAGCCCCCAGTGGAAGTATACAGCAGCAGCCCCCAGTGGAAGTATACAGCAGCAGGCCCCAGTGGAAGTATACAGCAGCAGCCCCCAGTGGAAGTATACAGCAGCAGCCCCCAGTGGAAGTATACAGCAGCAGGCCCCAGTGGAAGTATACAGCAGCAGGCCCCAGTGGAAGTATACAGCAGCAGCCCCCAGTGGAAGTATACAGCAGCAGCCCCCAGTGGAAGTATACAGCAGCAGCCCCCAGTGGAAGTATACAGCAGCAGCCCCCAGTGGAAGTATACAGCAGCAGCCCCCAGTGGAAGTATACAGCAGCAGCCCCCAGTGGAAGTATACAGCAGCAGCCCCCAGTGTTGTATACAGCAGCAGCCCCCAGTGGAAGTATACAGCAGCAGCCCCCAGTGGAAGTATACAGCAGCAGCCCCCAGTGGTATACAGGCGCCTAACCTAACCTAGCCCTAACCCCCCCCGCCGGAACTCACCCTCACCCGCGGCTGTCAGCAGTAGCAGGGGCGGCGGGACACTAACGGCAGCCCCCCCCCCCGCCCGGAACTCACCCGCGGCTATCAGCAGGGACGGCGGGACACTGACGGCAGCCCCCCCCCCGCCGGAACTCACCCGCGGCTATCAGCAGGGACGGCGGGACACTGACGGCAGCCCCCCCCCCACCGGAACTCACCCGCGGCTATCAGCAGGGACGGCGGGACACTGACGGCAGCCCCCCCCCCGCCGGAACTCACCCGCGGCTATCAGCAGGGACGGCGGGACACTGACGGCAGCCCCCCCCTGCCGGAACTCACCCGCGGCTGTCCGCAGTAGCAGGGGCGGCGGGACACTGACAGCTCCCCCCCCCCACCCTGGATGTCTCCAGTGGCTGTAGCAGGGGCGGAAGTGCTGGGCTCTGATAGCACCCCCCCGCGGCCTCACAGTGAGCAGTGGCAGCAGCTGCGGGTATTTCCGAGTGTGACTCGGGGTTACCGCTTCTAGCAGTGAAAGTTAACCCCGAGTTACAGTCGGGAATACCCGCTAGGAAGGTTAAATCGAATTTGACGATTTTCGTCAAATCATAATCGTGGCCACAGCAGGGGGGCGAATTAATCGAATTAATTCGATTAATCGCCCAGCCCTAAGTAAGAGTATACAGACATTACAGCCAGAGATCACAAAATATAAGAGTATACAGACATTACAGCCGGAGATCACAGAATATAAGAGTATACAGACATTACAGCTGGGGATCACAAAATATAAGAGTATACAGACATTACAGCCGGGGATCACAGAATATAAGAGTATACAGACATTACAGCCGGAGATCACAGAATATAAGAGCATACAGACATTACAGCCAGGGATCACAGAATATAAGAGTATACAGACATTACAGATGGTGATCACAGAATATAAGAGCATACAGACATTACACCCGGGGATCACAGAATATAAGAGTATACAGACATTATAGCTGGAGATCACAGAATATAAGAGTATACAGACATTACAGCTGGGATCACAGAATATAAGAGTATACAGACATTACAGATGGTGATCACAGAATATAAGAGTATACAGACATTACAGCCGGGGATCACAGAATATAAGAGAATACAGACATTACAGCCGGGGATCACAGAATATAAGAATATACAGACATTACAGTCTGGAATCACAGAATATAAGAGTATACAGACATTACGTCTGGAATCACAGAATATAGGAGTATACAGACATTACAGTTGGGATCACAGAATATAAGAGTATACAGACATTACAGCCAGGGATCACAGAATATAAGAGTATACAGACATTACAGCCGGGATCACAGACTATAAGAATATACAGACATTACACCCGGGGATCACAGAATATAAGAGTATTACTAATAGAAAATCCAGTACAAGAAAGTCTGGGATACTATACCCCCTGACGAAGCTTACCTGCGAAACGACGTAGGGGCTGGCACGTGCATTGAGGGATCCTCCAACAATACTGGGTATGACTCTTGACTCTTGACACACGGTTTGTAGCTCTAGACAGCATGTCTGAGAATGATGAAATTTAGACAGTATATTTGGGCGATCGCTGCTAACAGGTAACATTGGTGCCTGGTGAGGTAAAGACATCTCTTGGGTTGTAAGAGATGATGTGCTCTGACTTAGGTTGTGACAGCATTACTGTATCTAATATTTACTTGCTTGCCAGCCTGAGACATTGTATGCACACATGTCTTACATAGTATGAGTCTGTAATCTGAGCCTCCTGTACACACTTATGTATGTTACTAAACTGTACAAACCCCTGTAAACTGTATACATCTCTGTAAGAGCTACAAAATCAATTGTCATGCTGAGTCCTGTAATGTTCAGGAGGAAGCTCCATGCATGTTATCGTTTGTCTCATCACTGAGCACTTTACTTATACCTTGAAACCTTACTTATCATACTTTCCCTAATTTTGTGGATTGTTCTTAATAAATGGAATCCCTATTTTGCTAATCAACTATGGTTCTCTTGTTTGATTGAAGAATATAAGAGTATACAGACATTATAGCCAGGGATCACAGAATATACAAGTATACAGACATTACAGCTGGGGATCACAGAATATAAGAGTATACAGACATTACAGCTGGGGGATCACAGAATATAACAGTATACAGACATTACAGCTGGAGATCACAGAATATAAGAGTATACAGACATTACAGCCAGGGATCACAGAATATACAAGTATACAGACATTACAGCTGGGGATCACAGAATATAAGAGTATACAGACATTACAGCTGGGGGATCACAGAATATAACAGTATACAGACATTACAGCTGGAGATCACAGAATATAAGAGTATACAGACATTACAGCCAGTGATCACAGACTATAAGAGCATACAGACATTACAGCCGGGGATCACAGAATATAAGAGTATACTGACATTACAGCTGGGGATCACAGAATATAAGAGTATACAGACATTACAGCTGGGGGATCACAGAATATAAGAGTACTAGATGGGGGCCCGATTCTAAAGAATCGGGTAGTCTAGAATCCATATATAGTTTATTTACTAATAGTTAGGGGAGTGCGGTGAAATGAATTGTGTGTATACAGGTGGCACAGTGGGTAGCAGAGTATACGGTGGCTCAGTGGTTAGCAGTGAGTGCGGTGGCTCAGTGGTTAGCAGTGAGTGCAGTGGCTCAGTGGTTAGCAGTGAGTGCGGTGGCTCAGTGGTTAGCAGTGAGTGTGGTGGCTCAGTGGTTAGCAGTGAGTGCGGTGGCTCAGTGGTTAGCAGTGAGTGCGGTGGCTCAGTGGTTAGCAGTGAGTGCGGTGGCTCAGTGGTTAGCAGTGAGTGCGGTGGCTCAGTGGTTAGCAGTGAGTGCCGTGGCTCAGCGGTTAGCAGTGGGTGCGGTGGCTCTGGGGTTAGCAGTGAGTGCGGTGAGATTGGTCAGGGCAGCGCCGTGGGCAGAGTGGTCAGGGCAGCGCCGTGGGCAGAGTGGTCAGGGCAGCGCCGTGGGCAGAGTGGTCAGCGCAGTGCCGTGGGCAGAGTGGTCAGCACACACATACATACATACACACACACACACACACACACTCCGCTATAGTTAGCACCGACCCTGCATCTTCCCCGCCGGCTGGATCCTGAGTGGACATGTCGCCGCTCGCGGACGACTGGATCCAATATGGCGTTCGGGAAGTTTGGGGAGACTTCTTGGACGCTATATTGGATCCAGTAGTTCGGGGGTGGTGACATGTCGACTGAGGATCTAGGCGGCTGATGCAGGGCGGGTGGTAAGTATAGCGGAGTGTGTGTGTGTGTATGTGTGCGGACAAAGTGAGGGAAGTGAGGAGAAAGTGAGGGAAGTGACTACATACACACATATATACACATACTGTACATTGCATATGGAGGGGTGAGGACAGGGGAGGCTGGAGGGGTGAGGAGAAGTGAGGACAGGGGAGGCTGGAGGGGTGAGGACAGGGGAGGCTGGAGGGGTGAGGACAGGGGAGGCTGGAGGGGTGAGGAGGGCAGAGGACAGGGGAGGCTGGAGGGCAGAGGACAGGGGAGGCTGGAGGGCAGAGGACAGGGAGGCTGGAGGGCAGAGGACAGGGGAGGCTGGAGGGCAGAGGACAGGGGAGGCTGGAGGGCAGAGGGCAGGGGAGGGCGGAAGGCAGAGGGGAGAGCGGAGGCTGGAGGGCGGAGGCTGGAGGGGTGAGCGGAGGCTGGAGGGGAGAGCGGTGGCTGGAGGGGAGAGCGGAGGCTGGAGGGCGGAGGCTGGAGGGGAGAGGCTGGAGGGGAGAGCGGAGGCTGGAGGGCGGAGGCTGGAGGGGAGGGCGGTGGCTGGAGAGGAGAGCGGAGGCGGGAGGGGAGAGACTGGAGGGGAGAGCAGAGGCTGGGGGGAGAGCGGAGGCTGGAGGGCAGAGGCTGGAGGGGAGAGCAGAGGCTGGAGGGGAGAGCGGTGGCTGGAGGGGAGAGCGGAGGCTGGAGGGTGGAGGCTGGAGGGGAGAGCGGAGGCTGGAGGGGAGAGCGGAGGCGGGAGGGGAGAGGCTGGAGGGGAGAGCGGTGGCTGGAAGGGAGGGCGGAGGCTGGAGGGGAGAGCGGAGGCTGGAGGGGAGAGCGGAGGCTGGAGGGGAGAGCGGAGGCTGGAGAGGAGAGCGGAGGCTGGAGAGGAGAGCGGAGGCGGGAGGGGAGAGGCTGGAGGGGAGAGCGGAGGCTGGAGGGAGAGACGGAGGCTGGAGGGGAGAGCGGAGGCGGGAGGGGAGAGCGAAGGCGGGAGGGGAGAGCGGAGGTGGGAGGGGAGAGCGGAGGTGGGAGGGGAGAGCGGAGGTGGGAGGGGAGAGGCTGGAGGGGAGAGCGGTGGCTGGAGGGGAGAGCGGAGGCTGGAGGGGAGAGCGGAGGCTGGAGGGGAGAGCGGAGGTGGGAGGGGAGAGCGGAGGCGGGAGGGAAGAGGCTGGAGGGGAGAGCGGAGGCTGGAGGGGAGAGCAGAGGCGGGAGGGGAGAGGCTGGAGGTGAGAGCGGTGGCTGGAGGGGATAGCGGAGGCTGGAGGGCGGAGGCTGGAGGGGAGAGCGGAGGCTGGAGGGCGGAGGCTGGAGGAGAGAGGCTGGAGGGGAGAGCGGAGGCTGGAGGGGAGAGCGGAGGCGGGAGGGGAGAGTGGAGGCGGGAGGGGAGAGGCTGGAGGGGAGAGCAGAGGCTGGAGGGGAGAGCAGAGGCTGGAGGGGAGAGCGGAGGCTGGAGGGGAGAGCGGAGGCTGGAGGGGAGAGGCTGGAGAGCAGGGGAGGCTGGAGAGGCTGGAGGGCAGGGGAGGCTAGAGAGGCTGGAGGGCAGAGGAGGCTGGAGAGGCTGGAGGGCAGAGCCGTAGCTGGGTGGGGGGGTGCAGACTCACCGTGGCCGGCGTGCGTCTGATGTAGGAGGAGAGGAGGGGCGGGCAGAGGTACAGGAAGTCCCGTCCTCCCTCCTCTCCGGGCTCGCGGCGGGCGGCTGGCAGCAAGGGCCCCCCCCCCGGGGGTGGGGGCAATGGGCCCCTCATGGCTTGGGGCATGGGGCGCTCGGCCCCCCTGCTTCCCGCTAGGTACGGTAGTGGGTGGAGGGGAGAGGCTGGAGGGCGGACGGAACTTCCAAGAGCGGAACGTTCCTCCGCCGCTCCCTGTAGCCGGGGGACCGCGCAGTGGTGACGTCAGCACCATGGGTCCGGAGACCATCATGGAAGTACCCTTAGGGTATTCCGGAAGTGGCCTTCGGCTTTTATATATTAGATACACGTAAAAATATATAGAGGTTGGAATAAGGGTGCTTAGAGGAAAAATAATTCATTATATACCGTACAATGAACTCTAGCACACTATATCAAGTGAAAACACAGGAAACAAAATCTGGATGCTGTATTTTTTATTATCTGGATCCCAATCAAGTCTCAGTTTAAAAAAAAACGTTTTTCGGCCACGTACGGCCTTCATTAGTTTACTGGGCTACAAGAGAACATATAACAACACATTTTCAGTGAACATATACAAAATAAAATTTAAAAAAAATTTTGAGAAAGAATATTTTTGTAGCACAAATGATTTGCTTAATTCAGCACCATACAAAAGATACAGTAAATATCCATCCATGATGAATAAAAGATCTGATGAAGCAATCATTGATAATAACTACGTTTTTCTTGCCATATGAGAAAACGTGGTAAATATTGGTGTAAGATCCTTATAAACAAGAAAGATATACATCTGGTATATAATGCAGGTTGGCCACAAAAATTCAATATCTAGATGAATTAGATGAGGAAAAAATGCAATACTATCAGTCATGACATAGAAAAAGAACAGTGAATAAAATACCAGGAACAGTGTACTATGGTAGAATATAATACCTATGTTTAAAGGCAGTCAAAACCTGGACTGTGTGGACAACTGGAAGATACAGTAACAGAGAAGCACCCCTAGATGTGAGGATCATTAAGTGTATACTTTATAGTCTAGGTATAAAAGAAATATACATGTTATGAAGTAAATAAATAATGCTTAATGGATGGAAAACCAAAGCAACAAAGAAACTACCTTTTTATGTAGACTTCCAATATTGCATGGGGCTCACAGCTTGGGGAAAGCCTGTCAAAAGGGATTACAAGGTGAAAATCATGAAACACCCATGCGCCAGGTATAAATAAATAAGCAAATGGAGTCTGTGGAGCCTCGATTAAGAGTCTCAAAAACAGGACTAGCCCGATATCCCTCCAGGGGAGGACCTAGCCCTGTGGCAGAATCCTTGCGGAGACAACCATAACCACCATATTAAGTGTCCCTTTTAGTCAATATCCCACTCAGTTACAAGTTAAGGATATGACAAGGGAATGACCAGACCCTGGTATCCATCCACAGACAGCTGTTTCGGGGTGTTGCCCCTCATCAGTGTGGAGTAGGATTCTGGCTAGGTGGTAACAATGCCCGGTAGACCAACATCATAAAGCTCTCACTGATCTCAGGGAGACCAGTCAAGGAAAACACTGCAGGCAGCCGGCTAAAGCGCTCAAACACAGTGAAATCCAGGTGCATTGCCCCCTGGGAATTTGAATATGCAAAGGAGTCCGTGGAGCCTCGATTAAGTGTCTCAAACACGGGACTAACCAGATATCCCTCCAGGGAAGGACCTAGCCCTGGGGTGGAATCCTTGCGGAGACCACCATAACCACCATATTGGGCTAAAGAGGATGATAGAAAGACAACAATGAGTGATTTAATGTAATAATGAGTATATGAAAAACGCCATTATCCAAAGCCCAATAGCAAGAGATACATAAACAGGATGAAAGAATACACAAAAAATGATACATAAAAGTAATGTTAACCCAGTGTACCAGACGTCAGGTTATGAATAACTGCACTGACAAGGTGAATATAAAGATATAAGAATAAACAAACAATTTAAAGGATAACCTCATATTCTCGATTTAAACCTTTCGGTTCTAATGTCTGGAGCGAAAAGATCCAGAATGCTTCCCTCTCTTTTAACCGTTTAACACAGTCTCCTCCCCATCTCATAGGTGGAACATGTTCGATAATGTGGTATCTCAACTGAGATACAGTATGCCCTTTAGTTACAAAATGATATGGTACCGGCAATAACAGATTTTTACAACATATTGTAGATCTATGTTCAGAAATGCGGTCTCGGACATGCGGGGTAGTTTCCCCAACATATCCGAGACTGCAGGGGCACTTAATCAAGTACACCACGAATGACGTATCACATGTTAAGTAATCATGGATATGAAAAACCTTCCCTGTTCTGGGATGAGAAAAGGTACAACCCTTAACCAGCTTGGAGCACTGTAGTCATCGATGACAAGGATCATTTCTTTTTTTGGGAGTAGCTAAAAATGTTTGTCTTGGGATGAAATGAATGAACAAAAGTAACCCTAGGTGAAGGTCTATCCCGTGAAAAATGAGTAAGTGTCCGTGGAGAAGCAATATCATTTGGATATCATATTTCATCCCTTTAACAAAATTGTACAGGGGATTGTCAATAAGCACTGGCATCTTTTGGCAGACTCCTACCCATTCATAGAGGAGTTTAAAAATCCACCTTTATGGTGCTACAAAAGAGCACCAAACCTTCGTGACCATTTAGTTCGTGCCGACGTGGGCTCTAATACTTTTAAATCAAAACAAACATTTTTAGCTACTGGAATTGAGAATGCGCAAATAGGGTCTTATCTCCTAAAAGAGATTGGTGGTGACAGATAATATAAAAGCTGCTCACCCGGTCTGGCTGTGTCACCCACAACCGGTATGATCGCTCAAACAATGCAGCTGCTGCAGGGACCGCACTTCCACAGTTCACTGTGGTGTGGATCAATTTCCAGGACGAAGTGCCTTAGCGTCCGCGCTGCTGCCCAAAAAAATACCAGTCACCGAAATGCCTGGGATAAACTGTTGCTTTATTTAACCAACGCATTTTGGAGCCTTTCCCGGCTCCTTCCTCAGGGGGTTATCAAGAGGATCAAGTGTACATTACAAATTATAGTGAAAAAGGCGCCAAAGTTTCACAATTTGCAGTTTCATGCTGACGTCACCATAGAAAAATTACCTATTTATGGCCAATAAGAAATATTTAGGGCTTAAACTCGATCTGAGAAAAAACCTATATATGAAAAGAGTCTTTCAGCCAATAATTAGAATATAATTTTTTTTTACTTTATTGGAATACTCAGATAAAATACATTTCAGCACAAAGAATTTTTATTTTTATTTTTTTGCACCTTGGCACTTTATATATTTATGCACTTTATAGTGATCATATTGATTACATTATAAATAAGACACACACACATACAGAAATTTTATTGAAATTGATGCTAACAGTGCATATGTCATGATAAGCAAAATATTGGATGGTCTCCTGGGGAACAATATGTACAGTTCAGGAATATATTCCTCTGTCCCCTTGTTTCAAAATACACCTATATGATATTTAGATATTTAATGTATGAACAATGGAAATAAAATTATACTGTTGTATGAAAATATAATATTCCTCTTTCTTGTAAATAAACGGTGGGATCACAGGTCTCTTGTAACTATTGAGCACAATCATTGTGAATATACTTTATTATATGAATAAAAATGTATTTTATCTGAGTATTCCAATAAAGTAAAAAAAATGTATATTCTAATTATTGACGTCACCATAGGGAGGAGATTCAGTGACGTGGTATCCGATCTTATATAAAGTTACTTAAAGGGATCCTGTCACCTCCAAAACGCCTCCTAAGCTAGCAAAAGATGTCCCTGCAGCATCCTATCACACTTCTTTTATCTCCTAAAAGCATCCTGTGAAAGTGCATAAAAACATTTTAATACTTACTCATTAGTGATTAAAATTAGCAGGAGCTATACTCTTTAGTCACCAGGGCATGTTGTTTTGCAGCCTGAATGATCCACCCTCTCTCTGTGCAGCTTCTGCTGTGATGTGCAGCTGAAGGCAGGACTAATGATTTGCATTCTGTGAGTGATAGAGATGGGGGAGGGTAAAGCCTACACAAGCAGAGCAAATAGACAGAGAGAGGGTGGATCCTGGAGCTGCCAAACAGCCTGCCCTGGTGACTAAAGAATATAGCCCCTGCTAATTATAATCACTAATGAGTAAGTATTAAAACGTTTTTATGCACTTTCACAGGATGTTTTTAGGAGACAAAAGGAGTGTGAGATTAGTGATGAGTTGCTGCAGGGACATGTTTTGCTAGCTTAGGAGGCGTTCTGAAGGTGACAGGATCCCTTTAAAATCGGTACAAAAACACACATTAAAACATAAAACAATGGCAATAGCATATATATATTTAAGTACTTGAAGAGATTTGTGTAAAAATCAATAAATATGAAAAAATAACAGAAGAGGGGGAAAAATACAAAATACAAAAGCATGTCTTTGTATATACTATCATATGGTTAGAAATAATGACGGCTAGGAAAAAATGACAGGACCCAAACCACTATACCGGAGCGAATTGTCCCAAATCATAGTGCACCAGTGTGGCAAGCTATATATCTGTTAGACCCTAGGTCCACTTTCCCGTGACTCAAGGAATATGGCCTTCCATGCTGCCCTTTTCTTCCTGACACTGCTACCTCTTGTCCTCCTAGTGTCCTGTGGTTGCCAGTCCCTACAGGCAGGTGACTGTGGGTTCTGTGAGCGACCATCTTGCTAGTCCTCTTAATCCTACCTAGCTCCTTCAGCCTGTGGTGGGTCCAGTATAGTAGCCACTGTACATGAAGCCCCGTGACCTCCAGTTTCTCGGCTGGTCCTGAAGATATGCAGACCGAATTGGGGCTGGTACCCAACTGCATCTAATTCCTCTGCCCGGCCTTAACAGCTAGCAGCAGATTTAGGTCCTCCGGCCTAGGACCAGTGTCATGAGAGGCCTTCACACCTTTTGGGTGGGCTGTCCTCTTAAGTGTCTGCCACCAAATTGATGCTTTGTCTAAGTATGTGCACGCCACCGGTAAGAACCACGCTGACAACAAGTCAAAGTAGAGCTTAATGACAAAGACCTTTATTAAGGGAGGGGTAGCCAGTTTTATACGGCTCCTTAAAGGGATATTAAAGGGGTCTTGCATTTTATTCTGAAGAGAACATTCAATCATATTTTGTGTGTTTAGTTAGCCATTCAGTTTAGCCTTGGTTAGTACATTCGGTACGGGAACATCTTGATAAGAGCTTCAGCACTGTTACATCTAAATCAAAACATTATATAGAATCTGAGACAGAGAAATTCCAGAGGAGGGGAGGAAGAAGGAGAAGAGATAACTAAAGGAAAGTGCAAAGATTTATATAAACATGCTGTTGGAAGATTTCTGAATGACTTCAATAAACTTATATAAATTATTAACTATTTATTGCCATGACACCAGTACTTCACTCCACTTGTGTCCTAGCTCTTCACTAGCTCCTGACTTTTCTAGAACTGTCTCCTTTCTTGCCTCCCATCCCTAACCTAACTCCTCCCTCCAGCGAGTAGAAGGGGACTGCTCTGAATGTGAGTTTCTTCCACCCATCAACTCCCTGGCCTGGAGTTCAGATTGTGTTGGGTATATGTTGGAGGTCTGAGCAAAGTTTTCCCTTCTTACCTATGAGCATGATACTGACCCACCCCAGGACCATGGGGACTCAGATCCCGGGCGTTGATTATGGTTGCTGTCACTGGTGGCCGGTGACCGGGTTCGTGGTCCTGGTGGTCGCTGAAAAGTGTGGAAAATAAAATAATAATAATGGAATGTTTGTGACGCCACCTACGGTATCTGATGAATACACCAGCGCTGCTCTCAGACCTATGGGGATGATGTGGCTGCAGCTAGGTGGTGTTGCTCCCTGTAGGTGGGGCAGAATCCCCAGGGCAGTGCTCCTGTACTGGTTGTTTTGATTGCAGGCTCAGTGAGGTAGCTACGCAGGCGCAATGCTGAGTGACTTCTCCCCGCATGAAGGAATGACAGACTACACGTTGCTTAGTCTCTATACTGGTTTACTAGTAACCTTCAGGCAATAAACAGGTTTACAGTCTCGGGTAGCTGGCCTGGGTAGTTACCACTGGATGAGGTGTCCTTCTGTGGCTTTCAACGGTGTTCTTTCTGGCTTCTCCCGCTGTCCTCTCACTTTCCTCTGCGCTACTCCTTACTTCCTCAGCGCGGCCCTGCACAGAGCCCCTTTCTTGCACCCGGTCACCAGGCCTACGGGTCTGAATAGAGTAATCCCTTAGCTGAGAGGCTCACGACCCTGGACAGAGTCCCTGGTGGAGGTGTGCTTTGAACCAGGTCGTGGCTGTCTGATTGCTAACGGCCCTCTGGGTTGGCGGCTCAGGGCTGAACTCTCCTGCACCATGCTCGGAGCCGGTTCTCTGTTAATGGACCAGTTCCCCCCAGAATGGTTATCAGTACAGTCTGGAGCTGGGTGTTAGCTGACACCCAAGGATCCCCCTTTTCATCTGGGCCACCACTCTTGCTAGGTGCCCTCCCTTTTCGTCCCTTGCAGGGTCCTCCTCGACTTCTCTCCCGAACTTCACTACTCTTCCCGTTCTTTACTACCCACTTATATAACCTCCCATGGGGACCAGTTACCCTGGTAACGGGTTTAACCAATTGGCCACCTGGCTCTAAGTGTGTGAATGTATAGGTAAAAGCCACATGTGAACCTCCCTCATCCACTGGCCACTGGGATACCACACACACTGGTCTGGGTGCAGTACCCCTTCGTGGCACACCGACCAGTGGGATGCCACACTCCCCCTTGGTTGAACTTAGTCGTCCGCGAGTGATCCTACCCTTCACCCGGTACAGAGTTCAATTTTTATATGCTTTACAACAACACAACCGGAACATTTTTATTTACACATAAAATGCAATACTTTTCATCCTGTCCGGGAGGCTTTCTTCTTAATCGTTGCAAACATAATAATTTACATCAGCCTAATGGGGCCAGTACACACATGCAGTCCCAACGGTAATCTCCTTTGCACTCTCAACACAGTCTCTATCAGCGCTGAGCTGCTTAAAGGCATATTATCACACATAGCACACAGAGTCTCTGGCTTAAGTCTCAGTCCAGGCTCAACACAAAGTTCACATTAATGTTCATGAGTTCTTAAAGGCATTAATATCTATTTACACGACTGGTTTCCATCGCTTTTGTCAGAACAGTTTGTGTTCCTCGAAAGGCGTACCACCCGCGGGGACCGGCATGTCTCTCATAACTAACCCGGTCGTTGTGATAAAGGTCCCGGACTGGATGGCCCCTTGGAAGGTCGGATTCAACGTCTGTGTCCCACAAACACTTCCTCGTGGAGACCCTGCTCCCGGACAAATCCCCACCCACTCTAAAACTAGTAACAGTACCTTCTCGTCAATTCTCTAGGGGTACCGGTGGCTGGAGACGGGCCTGGGTCTTGGGCCTGTAAGTTTTCGAGCTCCCTTGCCCACCACTCCTCGCGACGGCGCTGCCAGGTACTGATCTCAGGCGTAGTCCGGTTGCACATTGATGGGACTGGAGGTTTGCCT
Organism: Allobates femoralis; assembly: GCA_033576535.1. Taxonomy (NCBI): domain Eukaryota; kingdom Metazoa; phylum Chordata; class Amphibia; order Anura; family Aromobatidae; genus Allobates; species Allobates femoralis. The sequence continues at coordinate 73,029,029 of JARQOC010000004.1, read as the reverse complement.
TTGACCTCAGGAATTGGTGGCTTGGCCGGCCACAGCTCCCGGCTGGTACTCGTAGTCACTCCACCATGCCATGCGGGGCCAGGATGTCCCAACTTCCTCGCTGTTGTCATCCGGATCGCCCTCCTCCTCGGAACCCAAGCGGTTGGACAGCTCCTCCTGGACGGCGTCCACCTCAGACTCCTCAGGGACCCCCGGCTTGACAGTTTTCTCCTCCGGGTTCTCAGGCTCCACTGTAGCTGTCTCTCCATCATCATTGGCTACGACCTCGGGGTCATCTGGCTCTTCACGAGGCCCGGATGCCCTGACTTATGCACTGGCGACAGGTGATGCCTCAGCAGACAGGTCCTCCCTTGGAACTGGGTGCTCAACTGTGGACCGGTCTCTGGCTTCCGATTCCAGCTCCTGCTTGATGGACCCTCTTTGCGTTGCCCTGCGGGACAGTTCCAGGGTGACATCAGCACTCCAGCGCCTAATGGTTCACATGACTGCCTCGCCGAGCTGGACTCTCAGGTCTTGGAATGCTGTCCTCCAGAAGGCTGCATCTCCCTAGGTAAGGAGGGAGACCGCCTCTGGGTCCCCGGTTGCAGCTCAGGCTTCCTCCTCCACTTCTCTCAACTGGTCGCTCAGCTGTGTGGCCGCCATCATACCCGACCCGTAGACTGTACCCGTTCTGTGTGGATTTCCGGCCGCGCCGTTCTTACTGCTTTTTCAAGTCTCTGGCAGGGGTTCTTTGATCTTTGGTCTGCCCACTTGGTTCTTCGACAATAAAGGTGGGCAAGTATTTTTGCGCCTCTGGCATGTGATTCACTCAGGGGTCTATGGGAACTCAGAACCCAGGCGTGGAGTTGGAGGGATGTCACCCGTAGCCCTGGTGGTCAACTGAAAATTGGGGAAAAGTAAAAGGGAATAAAAGTCTCGTGATGCCTCCTGCAGTTTCTGGTGAGTTCACCAGCACCGCTGTCAGACAGCCAGGGATGATGGTAATGCAGCTTAGATGGTATGGCTCCCTACAGGAGGAGTCGGGTCCCCGGGGTGGGAAACCGTAGCACTTGTTTTCATGGTGCTGGATGTGGGCACAGCAGATGCGCAGCGGTTTATGTTGAAATGAGACACCGAGGCCTTTAGACTCTACACAGGTACTTTACTGGAACGGGTTCAGATGGCACTTCAGGTTACAGCTTACACAGTCTTTTAGTGTGTAGCTGGCTGGGTAGTCATTCAGGATGATAAAGTCTTTCTGAGGCTCCCGAAGTGTACTTTCTCTTGTCTTTCTCTGTCCCATTCTCTTGACCTGCGCCTCCTCACTATCCTTGCGCTGCCCTGCCCAATCCGCTTGTCTACTAGGCCCCTTGGGTGCTATGAGGTACCCGTCTTCTCTCTATGGGGCTCAACCCGGTTTGGTGACCCTGTTGGGGCTGCACGTTCTGGACGGTGGTCAAGGTTGCTGGATTAACCTGCGACTGGCCGGTGTTGTCGGCTCATGGATGAACTCGCCTGTACCGTGACTCGGAGCCAGCACTCCGTAGGTGGACTAGGATTCCCCCAGACCTGTCCAGTGGTCTGGCACTGGGTTTCCCCTTTCATCCCTGGGTCGCCTTTTCCTCTTGGGCGCCCTCCCTGGGAGACCCCCCTAGGGCTCCCTCCTTGCATCTTCCCTCAGTACGGACTACATCCAACTGTGTGACTTCCCACTTCTCCTTACTCCTCACACTCCCTCCCCCGGGACCGATTACCCTGGTAATGGGTTGCCAATTGGTCCCCTAGTCTAGGTGTAAGGATGCCAGGATGGGAGCCTCAGGTTGACTTTACACTCCCCAATGACAGGAATACTGCACACTCTGTTGTGGGTGCAGTACCCCTACTGTGGCGCACTGACCAGTGGGAAGCCACACATGGCCCTCCCACGATGAGGGGCTGAGGCACGCCCCTGGGCCAGCACATTGTTGTTCACATTTTTAGCCCCACCATTTTGGGGCTTTTCAAAAACAGTGGGTAAAAGTTCTTTAGGCCAAGTTTTACAGTCTCTAAGGCGGACAGTGGTTATAGTTCGTATCCTGCTCGTAGACGCCAGAAGCTGACCCGCCCCAGGGCCGTGGGGACTCGGATCCCGGGCGTTGATTACGGTTGCTGTCATTGGTGGCAGGGGCCTGGATCCATTTCCCTGGTGATCGCTGAATAGTGGGGAAAATAATATAATAAAAATGGAATGTTTGTGACGCCACCTACGGTATCTGGTGAATGCACCAGCGCTGCTTTCAGACCTCTGGGGATGATGTGGCTGTAGCTAGGGGTGTTGCTCCCCATAGGTGGAGCAGAATCCCCAGGGCAGTGCTCCGGTACTGGTTGTCGTGGTCGCAGGCACAGTGAGGTAGGTATGCAGGCGCAATGCTGAGTGACTTCTACCCACGTGAAAGAATGACACACTACACGTTGCTGAGTCTCTGTACTGGTTTACTGGTAACCATCAGGCAATAAACAGGTTTACAGTCTCGGGTAGCTGGCCTGGGTAGTCACCAGTGGATGAGGTGTCCTTCTGTGGCTTTCAACTGTGTTCTTTCTGGTTTCTCCCGCTGTCCTCTCACTTTCCTCTGCGCTACTTATTACTTCCTCAACGCAGCCCTGCACAGAGCCCCTTTCTTGCACGAGGCCTACGGGTCTGAATAGAGTAATCCCTTATGCTGAGAGGCTCACGATCCTGGACAGAGTCCCTGGTGGAGGTGTGCTTTGGACCGGATCGTGGCTGTCTGATTGCCCATGGCCCTCCGGGTTGGCGGCTCTGGGCTGAACTCTCCTGCACCGCGCTCGGAGATGGTTCTCCGTTAATGGACCAGATTCCCCCCAGACCAGTTATCAGGACGGTCTGGAGCTGGGTGTTAGTTGACACCCAAGCATCCCCCTTTTCGTCTGGGTCACCTCTCTCTTCCTGGGTGCCCTTCCTTTTCGTCCCTTCATGGCGCACCGACCAGTGGGACGCCACAATACCACACCTATTAGATACGTGCAGTACCATTGTGGCAGCAGAACAGCAGGGGCGCCACATTAATCATCCCCATAGCAGAGCAAGGACCCAGTCCTACGTGGTTCAACTAGGAAGCCTTAGTTATGGTTGCAATTCAAAGGTATATATCTCCTGGGTTCAGCTCAGAAAGGAAGTTCATTAGTGGGAGCATTAATGAATAAACTTGTCTCCACCCCACATTTGCATATTACACATCAACAATTAGAGCACCAGGACATACACATTAAAACCAAAAAACAAAGTCAAGAAACAGAAAATATATATTGGAGACAAAGAAAGCAGAGGAACAATTACAATGTTCTGGAATGGCCATCCCAGTCCCCAGACCTGAATATCATTGAACATCTGTGGGATGTTTTGAAGCAGGCTGTCCATGCTCGGCGACCATCAAACTTAGCTGAACTGGAATTGTTTTGTAAAGAGGAATGGTCAAAAATCCCTTCATCCATGATCCAGGAGCTCATTAACAGCTACAGGAAGCCACTAGAGGCAAAAGGTGGATCTACTAAATATTAATGTCACTTTTCTGTTTAGGTGCCCATACTTTTGCACCTGTCAATTTTAAATTTTTAATAGAAAACAATTAGTTTAAGAGTACTGCAGAATGAGATCCTGCTTAATATTTAAGCCTGCTGGTGGTCTAGTGTTTCATTTAAAGATCCAGTATGATTGCTCTCAGTGTGAGAAACAAAATACAAATCTTGTAGTTGTGATACCTTTTAATGGCTAACAAAAATAAAATAAATGATGTTATAAGGCATTGAGCTTTCGAGACGACTCAGGTCTCTTCATCAGGCATGCAGCTTGCAGTGGTTTTTTTCGCGGCCGCACCTGCCGCAACTGCCGAAACCGCACTTGCCGCACCTGCCGCACCCTTACCGCAAGCCCCATAGACATTGCATGGGGCTTGCCGCAAGTGTGCCGCAAGTGTCGCGGTTATGCGGTAATCGCGGCAGATGCGTTTTTTTCACCGCATCTGCCGCGATTTGAAAAAACCGCTGGTGTGAAAGCACCCTAACAGCAGTTATTTATTAACCCCGGGCGTAGCCGGGTATTACGGCTAGTGATGTAATAATAACCCATTGTGATGTCATAGTACCCCATTGTGATGTCATAATTCTCCACTGGGATGTCATAATACCCCATTGTGATATCATAATACCAATTGTGATGTCATAATTTCCCCACAAAGATGTCATAATACCCCGCTATGATGTAATAATAACCAATTGTGAGGTCATAATACCTCATTGTGATATCAAAATAACTCATTGTGATGTCATAATTCCCCATTGTGATATGGGGACAACAGGACACAGGAGGCGATGACAGACCCAATAAGGCAATTATATAAGTAGAGGTGATAAGATAGTATTTTTTGTAAGGACAAACCAATACGAAATTTAAAAAGAAAACTATAAGGTGCAATTGTGGCCATAAATAAGGCATGGAGTAAAAATATTATACTACTAGCACATAATAATGTGTTTGGAAATTAATGTCCACAGTGTAATTAGCAAGTGCATTTATATATTTTGCTTAAGTCCCGTATTTGGGCTGTATGTAGATCAGTGGCGCACCCAAGGGGGGGGACCTACGTGTCTGGACACCCCCCTTGGAAGGCCCTGAGAAGCCGCAGCCGCACTACAGTTAAAAAAAAAAATATGCTCACCTCTCCCCGAGCCCCCGCCGTCTCCCGCCGTCTTCCTGCAGGCTCCCAGTGGCTCCCCCAGGCTCCCGGTGTCTGCAGAGGTCTTCTACTGCAGTACAGGACCTGTGGTGATGTCACAGTCACGTGACACCAGGTTACTCCATGGTAACCTGCGGTCACATGACTGTGACATCACCGCAGGTCCTATACTGCAGTAGAAGACCTCTGCACACACTGGGAGCCTGCGGGAGCCACCGGGAGCCTACAGGAGGACGGCGGGCCCCTCCACCACACAGAGCCGCTTATCTCCTCACCCCTCTACCACACAGAGCCACTTATCTCCTCACCCCTCCACCACACAGAGCCGCTTCTCTCCTCACCCCTCCACCACACAGAGCCGCTTATCTCCTCACCCCTCCACCACACAGAGCCGCTTATCTCCTCACCCCTCCACCACACAGAGCCGCTTATCTCCTCACCCCTCCACCACACAGACGCTTATCTCCTCACCCCTCCACCACTGAGCCGCTTCTCCCCACACCCCTCCACCACATAGAGCCGCTTCTCTCCTCACCCCTCCACCACACAGAGCCGCTTATATCCTCACCCCTCCACCACACAGAGCCGCTTATCTCCTCACCCCTCCACCACACAGAGCCGCTTACCTCCTCACCCCTCCACCACACAGAGCCGCTTATTTCCTCACCCCTCCACCACACAGAGCCGCTTATCTCCTCACCCCTCCACCACACAGAGCCGCTTATCTCCTCACCCCTCCACCACACAGAGCCGCTTCTCTCCTCACCCCTCCACCACACAGAGCCGCTTCTCTCCTCACACCCCTCCACCACACAGAGCCGCTTATCTCCTCACCCCTCCACCACACAGAGCCGCTTATCTCCTCACCCCTCCACCACACAGAGCCGCTTATCTCCTCACCCCTCCACCACACAGAGCCGCTTAAATCCTCACCCCTCCACCACACAGAGCCGCTTATCTCCTCACCCCTCCACCACACAGACGCTTATCTCCTCACCCCTCCACCACTGAGCCGCTTCTCCCTCACCCCTCCACCACACAGAGCCGCTTCTCTCCTCACCCCTCCACCACACAGAGCCGCTTATCTCCTCACCCCTCCACCACACAGAGCCGCTTATCTCCTCACCCCTCCACCACACAAAGCTGCTTATCTCCTCACCTCTCCACCACACAGAGCCGCTTATCTCCTCACCCCTCCACCACACAGAGCTGCTTATCTCCTCACCCCTCCACCACACAGAGCCGCTTATCTCCTCACCCCTCCACCACACAGAGCCGCTTATCTCCTCACCCCCTCCACCACACAGACGCTCATCTCCTCACCCCTCCACCACTGAGCCGCTTCTCCCCTCACCCCTCCACCACACAGAGCCGCTTCTCTCCTCACCCCTCCACCACACAGAGCCGCTTATCTCCTCACCCCTCCACCACACAGAGCCGCTTATCTCCTCACCCCTCCACCACACAGAGCCGCTTATCTCCTCACCCCTCCACCACACAGAGCCGCTTATCTCCTCACCCCTCCACCACACAGAGCCGCTTATCTCCTCACCCCCTCCACCACACAGACGCTCATCTCCTCACCCCTCCACCACTGAGCCGCTTCTCCCTCACCCCTCCACCACACAGAGCCGCTTCTCTCCTCACCCCTCCACCACACAGAGCCTCTTATCTCCTCACCCCTCCACCACACAGAGCCGCTTATCTCCTCACCCCTCCACCACACAGAGCCGCTTATCTCCTCACCCCTCCACCACACAGAGCCGCTTATCTCCTCACCCCTCCACCACACAGAGCCGCTTATCTCCTCACCCCTCCACCACACAGAGCCGCTTATCTCCTCACCCCTCCACCACACAGACGCTTATCTCCTCACCCCTCCACACAGAGCCGCTTATCTCCTCACCCCTCCACCGCACAGAGCCGCTTATCTCCTCACCCCTCCACCACACAGAGCCGATTATCTCCTCAGCCCTCCACCGCACAGAGCCGCTTATCTCCTCACCCCTCCACCGCACAGACGCTTATCTCCTCACCCCTCCACCACACAGAGCCGCTTCTCTCCTCACCCCTCCACCACTGAGCCGCTTCTCCACTCACCCCTCTACCACAGAGCCCCTTATCTCCTCACCCTCCACCACACAGAGCCGCTTAGCTCCTCACACCTCCACCACACAGACGCTTATCTCCTCACCCCTCCACCACACAGAGCCCCTTCTCTCCTCACCCCTCCAGCCCTGACCCGCATCTCTCCTTACCCCTCCACCACTGACCCGCTTCTCTCCTCACCCCTCCACCGCAGAGCCCCATCTCTCCTCATCCCTCCACCACAGAGCCGCCTCAATACTCTGCTACCCACAGAGCCGCCTCTATACTCTGCTACCCACAGAGCCGCCTCTATTCTCTGCTACCCACAGAGCCGCCTCTATACTCTGCTACCCACAGAGCCGCCTCTACACTCTGCTACCCACAGAGCCGCCTCTACACTCGGCTACCCACAGAGCTGCCTCTATACTCGGATACCCACAGAGCCGCCTCTATACTTGGCTACCCACAGAGCCGCCTCTATACTCTGCTACCCACAGACCCGCCTCTATTCTCTGCTACCCACAGAGCCGCCTCTATACTCGGCTACCCACAGAGCCGCCTCTATACTCTGCTACCCACAGAGCCGCCTGTATACTCTGCTACCCACAGAGCCGCCTGTATACTCTCCTACCCACAGAGCCACCTCTATACTCGGCTACCCACAGAGCCGCCTGTATACTCGGCTACCCACAGAGCCGCCTCTATGCTCTGCTACCCACAGAGCCTCCTCTATGCTCTGCTACCCACAGAGCCGCCTCTATACTCTGCTACCCACAGAGCCGCCTCTATACTCTGCTACCCACAGAGCCGCCTCTACACTCTGCTACCCACAGAGCTGCCTCTATACTCGGCTACCCACAGAGCCACCTCTATACTCTGCTATCCACAGAGCCGCCTCTATACTCGGCTACCCACAGAGCCACCTCTATACTCGGCTACCCACAGAGCCGCCTCTATACTCGGCTACCCACAGAGCCGCCTCTATACTTGGCTACCCACAGAGCCGCCTCTATACTCTGCTACCCATAGACCCGCCTCTATTCTCTTCTACCCACAGAGCCGCCTCTACACTCTGCTACCCACAGAGCCGCCTGTATACTCTCCTACCCACAGAGCCAACTCTATACTCGGCTACCCACAGAGCCGCCTCTATACTTGGCTAGCCACAGAGCCGCCTCTATACTCTGCTACCCACAGACCCGCCTCTATTCTCTGCTACCCACAGAGCCACCTGTATACTCTCCTACCCACAGAACCACCTCTATACTCGGCTACCCACAGAGCCGCCTGTATACTCTGCTATCCACAGAGCCGCCTGTATACTCTGCTACCCACAGAGCCGCCTGTATACTCTGCTACCACAGAGCCGCCTCTATGCTCTGCTACCCACAGCCGCCTCTATACTCTGATACCCACTGACCCGCCTGTATACACACAATTCATTTCACCGCGCTCCCGATGCAATTGCATCGGGCCTTTTTACTAGTCTATATACATAATCGGCAGTTTAGAGCTTCCGGCCACTGTGCCGCTATGGAGCAAGGGCGCCTGCACTAAACTGCATATTATGCCTGCCTACCCCGGAAGCGCCGCCATATTGCGACACCCATGCCGCTGCCTGCCGGCGGCTCCCTGCATGCTCCCGTCACTGCACAACCCCGCACGCTGCTGCCTCCACCACCGCCGCACTCTCTTTACAGCCTCCACGCCCGCCGGGTAAGCCACATTACACAAGGCCCCGCCGCAGCCCGGGGGAGCCCTATTACTGAAGGGGCCGCCGGCACCAGGTAAGTTCTGTGACTGACTGTCTCAATGTTGTTCTTACTGCTTCTGCGTCTTTTGCGTATTTTAATCTACAGAGTGTACAGCATAAGCTGTCTAACAATTTCAGGTTTTTGATTATTTGTTTGCAACTGAACGCTCATCGTGGTGTTTAACGTTTTTTGAACTATTTCTGAGCTTCTATTTTTCACCTCTATTTTCTTCCACGTGAGTCCCTAAACTAAAATTAAAAGCAAAGTCGCAGAAAAAAGAATTCATACTCCTCCAAAAAAATCTAAATATAACAAATCAAAGACAACAAGAGTATTTACCTGCCCGGGTCACAAAAAAAACATAAAGATAGAGGCAACAAAAGAGCAATTCTTAATTTTGGACTAAAAAAGTATATGTCACTTGCCATAAGGCTGCTTTCACATTCAGACCTTTTTTTCTGCAAGTAACTAGTGTTTTAGAAAAAAAATAATTACTACGCAAAGTAATTCCTACCATAGAGGCACAACTAATAAGACCGTTTTCATGCAGTATTAAGCATTAATTAGGTATTCAAATTTACAAAATCGCTTGGCTTTTAGGGGGGCTTCGCTCCCCCAAACCCCCCCCCCACTGGGGGCTTTGTCCCTCGGAACCCCGCTGGGGGATGACACCCCCCTTTCAGGGTCGGTGTGTATTTCTTGGACCCCTACCTTGGGAAATTTCTAGGTGCGCCACTGATGTAGATACAGGGCTGCAGGTGCACATGTGTCCTCTCTCCGGCATCTTATTACTGCACTATGTCTATGAGGCAGGTGGATGACAAGTGCACAACAGGCCTCTGGTTATTATAACCTGTATTTACAGGCCACGTACAATACAGCGGTCTGTAATTCTAGATAAGTGCTATCATTAGAAGCCTCCAGAAAAAAAAGATGTCAGGTGTCTCCAGGGACCTACACACAACACATTGAGCACAACATATAGTCATGGCCATATCCAAGCACTACTGCACCCAGGCATGAAGAGACACAAGCTGTGGATGTACAGTAATAACGAAATCTGCAATTATACCAAATACTGAGGAATCAAACACCTGAAAGGTGCAGGACTTGGTGGGAGGACGGCGTCTGTGGAGGTAAGAGGATCTACACCTTATACACAACTGGCATCCTGCTTAGCTGTAGTCTCCAACAACTCCCAGTTGCAGTTTTGCAACCAGGGTTTAGGAAATACTGAGAAACTCAACATCATCATCACATGTATACAGGGACGTAACTACAATAGGTGCAGGGGTTGCAATCGCACCCGGGTCTGGAGCCTAGGGGGCCCCTAAAAGTCCCTTTAACCTATAGAAAAAGACTAATGCTATTAAAGATTTGCAATAATTGGGTGGCCCGTTGGAGCTTTTGCCCATGAGCTTCAAGTTACACCCCTGCATGTATGTCCATATTATACATGGTTGACTTTGCTTTTTGCTCAGTGCCTACTTATAGACGTCCACAGTAGACATCTATGGTATGTTCGACTTGTCTTTGAAGGAATTTGACAAAAAAAAGTACCACAATGGTTGCACGCATTTTCCAAATTAAAGTCTTATATTTCCCCCAATATTATATTGTTTATAGACCTACCAGATGTCTTGAAAACGATGATAAGTGGTGGCAGGTACATAGATGATGCATCCAGAGATGTAGCTATCACTCTAGGTTTCTGGAACCTGAATAAACCCAAAATGGTATCCCCCTTTACATTTCTTATTATTATTTACTGCCGTTCAGCTCGATCTTGAGCCATGATGGCTTGATGGATGAAAGCTATGTAGGAAGATTGATCTTGAGCAGCCTGGATAGGTCCACGAGGGTCTTCCCAAGCCTAGATAAGTCCACCAGGGTCTTCTCCAAGCCTAGATAGGCCCACCAGGGTCTTCTCCAAGCCCAGATAGGTCTACCAGGGTTTTCTCCTAGCATAGATAGGTCCACCAGGGTCTTCTCCAAGCCTAGATAGGTTCACCAGTGTCTTCATCAAGCCTAGATAGGTCCACCAGGGTCTTCTCCAAGTCTATATAAATCAACCAGGGTCTTCTCCAGGCCTAGATGGCTCCACCAGGGTCTTCTCCAGGCCTAGATGGCTCCACCAGGGTTTTCTCCAAGCCTAGATAGGTCAACTAGGGTTTTATCCAAGCCTATATAGGTCCACCAGGGTCTTCTCCTTCATTATCTTAATATTATCAAGCCAGTGGGTTGCTAGTCTTCCTCTTCACCTTGTTTCTTCTATAGGGCAGCTAAATAATAAATGACACATGGCTAAATAAAGCCTGTTACAAATTTCATATTGAGATCCCAGAGCTTCACGTAAAGAATAAAAGCCTAAAATGAGGGTAGTGCATTTACATGAATGAGAATCATGGGCTAGATGAGGTCCAAGTAGGATATAGTCACAATGCAGATCCAGGACAGGGTAACACAAAATTGAATAAGGTCATACACTTGCAATGGTTGATAAATGTTGAAGGTTATTAGGAGCGGCATTAGATTAAATTGTGCAGTACATAAATGTCCCCGCTATAGATCACCATATACAGTCTACAAATAACCGGACCATACGGTACCCATTAATATGACCATTTCAATGCCTTAAGTATAATAATAATTTTTATTCCTATAGTGCCAATGTATACTGCAGCAGGTAAAGGGTAAAAAGTGCTTGTCATATATGAGTTGAGGTGCCAGGTGTAGTGGACCCTGGTAGCCATGGGCGAGGCAGGGCCCAGTCAGCACCCCAGTGCAGAAGTTCAGTTCATCCTTATCGAGGGTCAAATAAGACAAAGAGTCAATTAAGTTCCTCCTTATCAAAGTTTTACTAACAAAGTCTTGTGAAACAAAGGCACATATCTTGAACGTTGCATATTAGGGCTACTCAAAGTTGCGTAATTTTTTGCAGACTGCTCCCCTTGCCCCGGTATGTCCAACCTCTCGTCCCTCAACATCACCATGACTCGTAGTGAATTCATATAGTCTGCTGCAGTCCCAGACTTACTGAACCTGCAGGGACACATTCAAAGGAACGATAGGGCACCGCCAGATAAGCACTCCTTCACCGATGGCATCTTGGCGAACCGTTTAACTGAGACTATGCTGAGGTTCACCGAACCAGCACCTGAATAACAGCCACTGTCTGGGTACCTGCGAGAGGAAGGAGACCAGCACCACACTAGGGGAGCGCACTTACTTTGGGTTCCACTCCTCTTATCAGACCATAAGCTTAAATCCCTGGAGTGGCCCAATAGGTCAAGCCAAATTATTAATGGATAACGGTTCCAGTTCCAGATCCTCTTTACTCGGAGCTCCTCTAACCTTCAGCCTCACTGCAAACCCCCGACCCCAAGGAATATTATTAACACTTACTAATAGCTATAAAAACCCTAGAAGTCCAGGGAGCAGTCTTTACCTTGGCCACTAGAGGGCCACACAAATATAATTAACACATTGATTGTAAACAGAGACACATACCATTCCTGTACAAGGAACTCATTGTTGGGGATAGTTAAGTGAGGTAAGTATACTATAGAGTATGCAAAATATCATATAAGAGATGCACTAAAAATGAATATAAGTGCATGTCATGCATGGAAAGGCACATCACAACACGCATCGGGGTGGGTGTCCATTTGGTATTATCTACTATCTCAATTCAATTCAATACTTGGTCTATGTGCATTGTCATATTTATGCTAATATCTATTTGAGACTATCATATTGCACTAGCAAACTCTGCAGCTTCAGGCCCTATTTGGATATTTTTTTATTATGATATTGCACGTACACTTTGTTAATATATGGTAAACTATGCATTTGGTATAACTATTTACAGATATTATCTGGAGGATTGATTCCATGCACACACACCTAGTGGGGATACATATCCCCGCCTTTTTGTATACATATTGTATCAGTTAAAGAGGACCTGTCTCCCCCCTGGTGCTCTCCAAAGTGAAATCACCACTGAATGCAGCGTGTCTGCTGCATTCAAGGAAGGGGTCCCCCATGTCTCTAGCACCCCCCCCTGTAAGCTTTAAAAAACACTTTTGAAAGTTTTAAGATAAGAAGTCCGGAGAGCCTTAATAATTTCTCAATCCTCGCTGTTCACAGGGTCCTCCCACCCCCTGCCTTTCTGTGCCGACTCCTGCCTGTGTAGGGGAGGGGGCAGGGAGGACCCTGTGAACAGCGAGGAGTGAGAAATTAGTAAGGCCCTCCGGACTTCTTATCTTAAAATTTTGAAAAGTGTTTTTTAAAGGTTACAGGGGGGCTAGAGACATGGGGGACCCCTTCCTTGAATGCAGCAGACACGCTGCATTCAGTGGTGATTTCACTTTGGAGAGCACCAGGGGTGACAGGTCCTCTTTAACCAATTATTTTTTTCTTGGATGTACTCCCAGTGTGAACATGTGTTTTATATATTGCATACATAATGTATTCATATCTTCATTACTTATGTATAGCTAGATGAGGGCCGATGCTATCGCATCGGGAGTTCGGTGATGTCATTATGGGATGGCTCTGTGGCACTGTGGTTGTCTCTCCCCCCGTCCTCTATCTCCCCCCAGTGCTGTCTTCCCCCTCTGTCCTCTCTCCTTTGGCCTGTCTCCCCCCTGTGCACTGTCTCTCTCCCCCCGGTCACTCTCCCCCTGTGTGCTGTATTCATCCCTCTGTGCTCTCTCCTTTAAACTGCCTCCCTCTGTGCGCTCTCACTGTGTGCTCTCTCTCCCCCATGTGCTGTCTTCTCCCCTCGTGTGCTCTCTTTGAGCTGTCTCCCTTCTGTGCTCTCTGTCTCCCCCATGTGCTTGCCCCCTGTGCACTTGCCCCTCCCCCTGTAAGCTCACCCCTCCCCCTTTGCACTCTCTTTTCCCCCTGTTTGCTCTCTCTCCCCCTGTGTGTACTGTCTGCCCCTTTGTGCGCTCTCTCTGCCCCCCTGTGCGCTCTCTCTGCCCCTCTGTGTGCTCTCTCTGCACCCAGGTGTCCAAAAATGGCAGACGCACAAGTAAGTGCGCATGCGTGCCGAATATGTGCATGCGCAGTTACTCAGGTGGGGTGAGGTGCGGTAAAGGTAAGGCGCAATGGTGATGTGTGTTTGCAGTTTTGGGTGGCGTTAGTTGTGGTTGGCTGTGGCATCACTGGTGGTTTAGTCGAAATGGGCCAGTACCACCGTCACCATATTCGCACACCCATCATTTGGCACTCGGCACATAATATGAAGACATCCGGATGGAAGTGGATGATGGACGTCATAGCACAATTGTGTAAGTAGATTTCCATGCATTACATGCACTTATGTTCATTTTTAGTGCATCTCTTATATGATATTTTGCATACACTATAGTATACTTACCTCACTTACCATTTATATGTTCCTTGAACAGTGGGATATGTATTGATTTTACTGCAACCTAAACCCTCTTCCCTTTGGCCAAGTTGCATTTCCTCCCATACTTGTATTGCCAGATCCTTATTTTGGCTTTTTAATTAAAACAAATAAAACATTTGTAGCCCAGTCTCGGTTTTTCTTTACTTTTTTCTTCTTCATGACTGTGGTAGGTCTGACTAAAGGCTTCATATACATCGGGCAAATTTCAGCCGAATCAACTATTGACAGGCTTGGCCGACACGCCAATGAGTATGGAAGTCCCAGGCAATTTATTGTTGTGTGTCTGAATCTCACCTTCTACCACAGTGATGAGTTGTGTTTGAGGCTTGAATTGAGACATTTGGTGTTTGCTCGTTATGTAGTTTGTGGTTGGATCTTGGTATACTTAACTAGCCGCCACCAAGAAAGTGCTGATGTATATTTTTTAATTCCATTATGTCTTTGTGTTTTCCAGGAGACATCATGACAAGAAGAATGAACACTTGGAAAAACTTTAAGCTATGTCTTATAAGTGTGACATTTTTGATATTCTTTGCCATGTTTGATGGAGATGACGTTCTCTTGGACACCTATCAATGGTTCCACCATCAACTCCAGCTCCGTTCCTTCACAAGTCAAATCATCATCATGAATTCTTCCTCTTCTACCATAAATCATTCCCAGGTATTGCTTCATCCATATCCTTATAAGTTTCTAATTAACCAACCAGAGAAATGTGTGATAAGGAGGCCATTCCTAGTTCTCCTGGTGATCGGAGAGAGTCAAGATGTGAAGTCTAGAGACATAATACGAACAACTTGGGGAAACATAAGCAATTATGAAGACGTTGACCTCATAAGGATCTTCTTGGTTGGTATCTCTCCCATAATGACGGATACCGTACAGAAACTACTAGAAAAAGAAAGCACCCTTCATGGGGACATTATTCAGCAAGACTTCCTGGACACTTACAATAATCTAACTCTGAAAACCTTAATGGGAATGGAGTGGGTGACAAAATTTTGCTCTAATGCCTCCTATGTGATGAAAGTGGACAATGATGTTTTTCTCAATGTCAACTACCTTGTCCACCAACTTCTCCATCCAGGATCTCCACTTCGTACTAATTATATTACAGGATTTATTGTACGCTATACTGGACCCATACGGGACACAGATAGTAAATGGTACATACCTGAAGAAGCCTATCCTGGTGACACATACCCACCATACCCATCAGGCCCAGGCTATGTGTTCTCGGGAGATCTAGCTCGAAAGATCTATAAAGTAGCACAAGATATTTTGATCTTTTCCATCGAAGATGCTTTTATTGGTATTTGTTTGTACAAACTGAACATTTCACCTACAAAAGCCCCTAAAAATATTTTTCATGGGCACAAAGTCAGTTATGATCCTTACAGGTTCTGTAATCTTGTCATGGTTCACCATTATAAGGGTAATGAATTGATAAATGTTTGGGAAGACTTCTGGATGAAAAGAATGTTTATATGTTAAGGAGGGATCAGAATCTGGGGGCTCATTGAGGAAGTTAGGCTTCTACCAGACACCTACAATGCCACTTATCAGATATCTTTGCCTATCTACACAATAGCCATGTCCTCAACACAATGACTACTGTACTATGTACTTGTGAATATTTAGACCCAAAAATAATAATAATATTCTCTATTTATATAGCGCCAACTTATTCTGCAGCGCTTAACAAATCAGATATTTATATACAAACAAACAGTCTTAAGGAACAGTTGTGAAAAATACAATAGCTAAAAGCAAAAAAAAAATGACAACCCTGCTGGCAAGAGCTTACAATCTACAATAAGGAGGGGGTGATACAAAGTACAGGGCCTTATTTACAATAATGGTCCAACCATCTTGAGAAAGTATGGAATAGATAAGAGTGGAATAAGTGGCCACCAGCTAATCTGTGTAGAGTTTTTGGGTCTGATTGAGTTTGACAGTTATGTTCAGGAAAGTTGTGGATAACCTATGTCTAAATTACTTTGATTAGGGAGAATGATAGGCCGTTCTGAAAAGATGTGTTTTTAGAGAGCACCTAAAACTATGTAAGTTGTGGTTAGTCCTAATTTCTTGGGGTAGAGCAATCCAGAGAATTTGTGCAGCATGGGAAAAGTCTTGGAGCTTTTAGTGGGAGGTTCGGATTAATAGAGAAGTTAGTCTCAAGTCACTTCCAGAGTGAAGAGAAGAGGTGGCGTGATTGATAGAGATGAGGGAGGAGATGTAGGGGGGTGCTGCACTGTGAAGAGTTCTGTGGGTGAGAACAAGCAATTTGAATTGGATTCTATAATGCACGGGCATCCAGTGCAATGACTGGCATAGAGCGGAAGCATCTGAGTAACTGTTAGCCAGATAGGTGACCCTGGATGCTGCATTAAGGATGAACTGGAGAGGGGAGAATCTAGTGAGGGGGAGGCCTATTAATAGAGAGTAGCAATAATCAAGGCGGGAGTGGATTAGGGCCACTCTGAGGGTTTTAGTTGTTTCTATGGTGAGAAAGGGGCGAGTTCTAGAGATGTTCTTCAGTTTCAGGTGACAAGAGATTGTATATACAGTATGAAGTGAATGAAAGATCAGCATCAAACATAACACCCAGACAGCGAGCCTGCTGCCTAGGCGTTATCGTGGTGTTGCACACTGAGAGGGAGATGTCAGATTTAGGGAGGTTAGTGGAGGGCGGGAGCAGAAGGAGTTCAGTTTTGGAAAGGTTGAGTTTTAGGTAGAGAGTGGACATGATATTGGAAACTGCGGTTAGACAGCCATTGGTGTTCTTTAATACAGCGGGAGTAAGGTCAGGGGAGAAAGTGTATAGTTTTGTGTCATCAGCATAGAGATGGTACTAAAAGCCAAATCTGCTGATGGTGTGCCCAATCGGGGCCGTGTAGAGAGAGAAGAAAAGAGAGCCAAGGACCGAACCCTGAGGGACCCCAATAGTGAGAGGAAGAAGAGAGGAAGTGGAGCCTGCAAATGATACGCTTGGTTGGAAATATAAGAAGAGAATCAGGAGAGAGCCGTGTCCTTGATGCCAATGGAGTGCAGCATAGAGAGTAGGAGATGGAGGTCAACAGTGTCAAAAGCTGCAGAAAAATCAAGAAGAATAAGCAGAGAGTGGTCACCATTATGTTTTGCCATCAGAAGGACATTGGTCACTTTGGTGAGAGCAGTTTCTGTAGAATATAGGTGGCGAAAACCAGACTGTAATGAGTCTGGAAGAGAGTGAGTGGAAAGGTAACGGGTGAGGCGGGAGTAGACCAGGCGCTCCAGGAGTTTAAAGATGAATGGGAGGTTGGAGACCGATCTGTAGTTATTTGTGCAGGATGGGTCAAAAGAATTTTTCAAAAAGAACAAAAATGGGTTTAACGGTGTTTAGGTAGTAGTGCGTCCAACCCACCAAATTACAGTGTCACCCAAGAAGACTCAATAATAGTCTATGCAAAAAATATGAAAGTTTATTAGGAGACTTAAAGGGACACTGTCAGGTCATTTTTCAGTATGATACTAATATTACCCTGGAACAGGGCCTGGGCAGACCTTTTAAAAACATGTAAAGTCATTATTCTACCCTTTGTAGCTTCCATGTTATCAACATCTTCACACCCTGCAGAGAGCTGCTGCATTAGTCCTGTTCCATTATAAGCAGAGATGATTAGTCCTGGCTGTATAAACTGTCACGTAATTATGCACTCCCTCTCAGCAGCTCTCTCCTCTCTCCTCCCTCCTACCTCCGTGCTGTGTGGTTTCAATTTCTGGAGCTACTGTTCTGTTCAGGACACAGAGGGAGGAAGCTATAGGAAGATCTAGGCTCCATTTGTTTCTTTTAAAAGGAATGTGTGCTGTGAGAGATCCTGTGTTTATCTGATCTCTTGATTTTGCTGCAAAGAGAGTAGAGAAGAGGATGCAGCCTCCCCACTGATCTCCTGTGCTGTGATGTGACATGCATAATCATCATGTGGGGAGGGGACAGCAGAGAACTAAGTGGATCACTCACTGCACTGTGATTGACAGATGGAGTGAATTGCTTCATTTGAAGTTTACAGAAGATAGGAGGAGAATATAAATAATAGAAATACATAACAAAAGATAGCTTAGAGAAAGGAATTAGAAAATGATAGCAGTTACATATGGATTTTTGACCTGACAGTTTTCCTTTAATAAGGACAGAAGCATAGGTAGGACAACACTGTATAAATAACAATAAAATTGGACTCAGGTAAAAAGGCAATGAGGAGGGAAGGGAAATGACCCCCAGGAGAGATGTCAGGCAGCAATAGTCAGGTAAAGGGGAGAGACAAAAATCATGGATAAACCGAGGCTATAGAAATGCTAACTATAGTACTAGTAACCAAGAATTGGAGCAGGCTACAGGAGATGCATAACCATATCCCATAGGGGGATCAAGCAAAGTAATGGCCACAACCTGTAGAGCTGCAAAAAGACATTAATCCCAAAGCCAAGGTAGATAAGGACACTCACCCATAGTAAAGACTCAGCTGCCGGGGACTCAGGGGTCACCCTACATGTTTCGTGCCAATAGCACTTATCATATATCTTTGGCTATCTACACAATACCCTTTTCCACATCACAATGACTATTGTACTATGTACTTATGAATATTTGTGAATGTTAAAAGGGTTGTTCCATCAGGACCCATAGTAAGGACATCCTATTGAAAGAGCCAAAACTTAGAAATCTAATCTTTGAGCTACAACAGATAACACTCCCTTTCCTATTTAAGTGAAACCAATAGTAAAATTAAATTATTGATCTGCTTTTCATTGCAGTATTCAGTGTCAGTCAGCGGCACAGAAAGCAATTAATATCTAATGTTGCCTAAAATATGAATAGCTGTAATAAAGGATGTTCTAAACATAACTGGTACGGCTTACATGGACATGTGGATTTACTAAGCCACAGATAAGGATGAACACAAAAGTTCTGGGTACCGGCACAGTTGACTAGATTTGCTGGACAGCATGCAGACCAGTGAAGACTTGGATGACGGAGTATGCGGGACAGCAAGTAAATAAGTGGAGCAAGACACATCAGAAACCAAAGGGTTTGAAGGGAGACAAACACAGGAGGGAAGATGAAGCATTAAACAACAGATCTGAACCAGGATATATATGTAGTTTGTAGAAAAAATAGATGTTTGCAGAGATGATTGCAGCATAATGTGAACAGTCGCTAGATAAACAGTTTGCAATGTTTACAGCAAATAATAGGTTAATTAGCAGGTCGAAGTAGAAGTCAATGCAGATTGCAAAAAATACAGGAGTTTGCAAAGATGATGGCAGCATAATATGAGCAGTCTCTAATAACAGTTCGTAATACTTACAGCAGATGATATGTTAATTAAAAGGTCTAAGTAGAAGTATATGCAGGTGGCATAAACCACAGGAGTTTACAAAGATAATTAGAGCAAAATAGAAACAGTCTCCAATAACAGTTTGTAATGCTTACAGCAGATGATTAGTTAATTACCATTTCTAAGTAGAAGTATTTTCTGGTTGCAGAAAATACAGGAGTTTGCAGAGATAACTGCAGCATGTGAAGAGTCTCTACATAACATTTTTTAATGTTTACAGCAATAAGTGGGTTCATCAGCAGGTCTGAGATGGTGTAGATGAACATTAGAGAAATCCCAGAGAGGATTGCAGTTTAAGGAACTGGATAGTAGCAAACTCCAAAACAAAATATAACAGAACAATGACTGAATTCTCAGATATCACTTGCGTGTCTAAGTATAAGGCCTTGGGTGATTATGGCCTTGTGTGATTATGCCACTGAATCTCACCGGGCAAATAGTGAAACACGATTTAGAGAATAACAAAGGGCATATTTCATGTATATACCTGAATGTCTCAGATTGCTTTATTACTGTCCTATCCATGAAAATGTTTGAAGAAAAAAAAAGCCCAAATTATGTAATTTCATTATTTCAACAGCAGGTGTCACTGTTTCGTCTATTGTGATATCAGTCTATATATTCGCCTTTCACTGCCATCTCTAGGTGAGTCTTGGTATTACATCCTATAATACAATGGATGACAAGCACGCTAATATTTATTTTTGGCCACTGTGGGGGGACAAGCTTTGTAGTTTCCTGCTTGCAATCTGAAGTTTATTTCTACATTATCCTGAGCAAAAAATGTAAAAGGTGAAGTGGATCCTCAGAGCCCTTGGTCTGGATGAGCAGATGTTTGCAGCACATATAGAAAAGACTTTGGTGCTGAAGTTATATCCAAAGGAAACGATGGAGGCCGTGATGGCAGAACGGCAACAGGAGAAGCAAACACAACGTGACTGAGCCCAGGAGACTCAATGATGATGAACCGATGGCGTGGCAAGTTTGTTAGGATATGAAGGTTGAGTTTGTCACTAGGTTCAATGCAGAACTGACCGTAGTATAGCGGAGGTGACAGCAGTACAGAGGAGAAGACAGCAGTTCAGTGGAGGAGACAGCAGTACAGTAGAGGAGACTGCAGTACAGCGGAGGAGACTGCAGTACAGCGGAGAAGACAGCAGTACAGAGGAGAAGACAGCAGTACAGCGGAGGAGCCAGCAGTACAGCGGAGGAGACAGCAGTACAGAGGAGAAGACAGCAGTACAGCGGAGGAGCCAGCAGTACAGCGGAGGAGACAGCAGTACAGCGGAGGAGACAGCAGTACAGAGGAGAAGACAGCAGTACAGTGAAGGAGACAGCAGTACAGTGAAGGAGACAGCAGTACAGCGGACGAGACAGCAGTACAGCGGAGAAGACAGCAATAGATCAGAGAAGACAGCAGTACCGTGGAGAAGACAGCAGTACAGTGGAGAAGACAGCAGTACAGCGGAGGAGACAGCAGTACAGCGGAGAAGACAGCTTTACAGTGGAGGAGACACCAGTGCAGCGGAGAAGACAACAGTACAGCAGAGGAGACAGCAGTACAGCAGAGGAGACAGCAGTACAGCAGAGAAGACAGCTTTACAGCGGAGGAGACAGCAGTATAGCAGAGAAGACAGCTTTACAGCGGAGGTCTTCTCCCGAGTCATAAAAAAGCCAGGCTGGAGTTTGACAAAACTTACCTGAGAAAGCCTAAAATGTTTTGGAAGAATGTTCTCTGGTCAGATGAGACAAAAGTAGAGCTTTATGGGCAAAGGCATCAACATAGGGTTGGACTGCTTGACCGTGTGCATGGCATTATGAAGTCTGAAGACTACCAACAAATTTTGCAGCATAATGTAGGGCCCAGTGTGAGAAAGCTGGGTCTCCCTCAGAGGTCACGGGTCTCCCAGCAGGACAATGACCCAAAACACACTTCAAAAAGCACTAGAAAATGGTTGGAGAGAAAGCACTGGAGACTTCTAAGGTGGCCAGCAACGAGTCCAGACCTGAATCCCATAGAACACCTGTGGAGAGATCTAAAAATGGCAGTTTGGAGAAGGCAGCCTTCAAATATCAGGGACCTGGAGCAGTTTGCCAAAGAAGAATGGTGTAAAATTCCAGCAGAGCATTGTAAGAAACTCATTGATGGTTACCGGAAGCGGTTGATCGCAGTTATTTTGGCTAAAGGTTGTGCAACCAAGCATTAGGCTGAGGGTGCCAATACTTTTGTCCGGCCCATTTTCGTAGTTTTGTGTGAAATGATCAATGTTTTGCTTTTTGCTTCATTCTCTTTTGTGCTTTTTCATTGAAGACAAATTAAATGAAGATAATAATACCAAAGAATTTGTGATTGCAATCATTTTCAGGAAGAAATTGCAGGGTGTCAATACTTTTGGCCACAACTGTATCTGGCTTCAGTTGTGATTTTCATATTGCCCACTCCTGTCACTCGTCACAAGGGAGTGTGAACGAGCGTCACATGCTGAGAACAAAGTTGTTTAACTACAATTTTGGGAAGGTGCCAACAAATTTGGTTTGGACCATTGTGGCGCCCCGCAACGAGTGAGTCACAGGAAGGTATTGCATCCCGGACTGAAGATACAATATCTTCTGTCTCAGTGATGAACAAGTTAAATCCAAGACTCCATGTACCACATGCAACATCTAGAGGTAGAGGGCCAATCAGGTCCTGGTGGGAGGAGTGTGAGATGTTTAGTGTGGGGAAAGAGTAGAAAGCAAGAGAGACGGAGGAAGAAACAAGTACAAGGAGGAAGTGAAAACTACAGCGCTAACAGGGAGGGCATTGAGAAGCGGTGACCTAGACGTGAAAGGGGCGAAGTAGCAAAGCACCGGGTCCAAAGACACCCACGCCCAGCCCCACCAGAGACCGGTTCCGAGGTAGACAGCTGTTCAGCGCTGTACTACAAACCGGAGTGATAGAGGAGCTTCATAGGAGCGCATCACTACAGCCACCAATTCCGCAGCCGTACCAGAGGGGTACCTGCCATTGGGGTTTAGGACCCTTTGCAGCCGGCTTGAATACCTCGGATCAGGCAATCCATTAGAGAAACCCCTGTATCCTAACCTGGTGCAACAAGGCAGCGACAAGCAGCAAAGGGGCAGTTAGTAAAGAAGGAATATTGTGGAGCTTTGGACAGAGACTGATCATCACTGGGACCACCCGGTCCGTTACCCAAGAACTGTATTACCGTGTACCGTGCACAACTACAGTAAAGACCCGTTGCAGAGGAGCACCGTGTCCGTGCTTTATTCCAAACTGCTCCAACACATGCTTTGACTCCGCTCGTCCTGTGGAGAGCGTCTTTCATCTAGCTGTCGCACATCCCCCGGAGGCCTAAGCAGCACCGGTGCAGTCACCGGACTCCCACAGGTGACGTCACGAGACAAACTTTATTCCCAAATTACCCTTCCCTTTGCATTGGCCCTTTAGCCTCCAGCACAGAACCGTGACAGTAACAAGTGCCTGAGGCCTGAGCACCCGGCTACGGTGAGTCACCATTTTGAGGGTTTTGCGTGAAATTATGTACAATTTGCCTTTTGTTCTGTATTGTTTTGCGTTGTTCCAATACACAAAGGAAATAAACATGTATAACAAAATGTGTAATTGCAATAATTTTCTGGGAGAAATACTGCATTTTTTGGAACAATTTCAAGGACACAAATACTTTCGGCTGTGACTGTATACTGTAATCATTATCAATAGTCCTTTAATAAACATCATTGTTTTTTGTCCTGGTCATTCTCTTACAACTAATGATTTCTACTCAACAACATTAACATTGTTCACAGAAGGATGATAGGGACAGAAAAGTAAAAATGGCAAGAAATGTAACCACATTGCAAACATACTATGTGTAAAGGCCCAGTCACACAACACAACACTCCAGCGATACCGACAGTGATAACGACCTGCCGGGATCGCTGGAGTGTCATTACCTGGTCACTGGGGAGCTGTCAAACAGGCAGATCTCCCCAGCGATCAGGGACCTGGGAGCCACCAGCTTCCTCCCTGTTAGTGTCGAGCCCCGAGCCCTGGGGCACTCGGGTATCAGGCTCCAAGTGTAGCGTTGCTGTGTCCCGGGGAGTAGTGGCCGCGCCTGATCCCGTGGCCTGGGTGATACTTCAAAAAGGGGTATATTTACAGGGAATTATATACACAGTTCACGTGACGCCACCTGTAGTTTCTGGTGATGGGGCACCAGCGACGCCACAGTCCTCCGGAGGTAGGTGGTATTGCAGCTTAGATGGCAAAGCTCCCTACAGGTAGGGCTGTTCCTCTGGGGCAGCGTAGTGTAAAGGGGCAGTTTGGAGTGGGGCTGTAAGTCAGTGTGGGGGAAGTTGGAGCAGTCTCCTCCTGGGCAGTCCGCGGGTTACCCTCTCTGACCACTGCTTTATAATGCCTCACTGCGGTCTCTGGCTCCCTCTCTCTGGACTCACAGGGGGACCGGGTGATTGAAGTCTCCACGGTGTGACGGGGTTTTCTGTAGTCCTGAAGTATCTTACAGGTGCGGATCCCCGATGTCCGGAACGTCTTAGGGCGAACTTCCACTAATTCCTCACTCCCTCTTGGCTATCTGCTCCTTGCCTTCTGTCCCCACTCAGGCTTGTGGGACGTCAGAAGGGCCACTCCGGGTCACTGGCTTGCGCCTAACCACGGCACTGACCACCAGGACGTCTTTGCAGCTCTCCGAGTGTCTGCACACTCTGACTAACTCCTCCCCAGCAGTATTTATAGGGGATCTTGCCTAAAGTCAGCAAGTGAAGCTCCCCCTACTGTGACGGGGTGGACTGTGTTGTATGTAGTAGGTACTTGCTGTGGAAACCCAACTGTGCATTAGGGAAGTCTGTGGCTACCTGCGTGAGCAGGGCGCCACATACCCCCACAGGTAATTTCAGTTCTCCTGGACTGAGCATTTTTGTTCAACAAAAGGAATAACAATTATTAACAACAATAACAGGTAACATATTTACAGAGTCTCAAAATGTAAAAATTTACAAAAACCACTGAAAAATATTGAAAAAAATAAAAAACAGGTAAGTCCACACGGTGCTAGTCCATTCACCGCAGGCTTTGAAAAAGAAAAAGAAGTTTGTTGTTACACCAGTCCTGTACGTAACCTAATTATAGGTTGTGATGAAGTTATATGTGAAATTTTCATTCCTTCTTGATCTGACTGATGTTATGTAATTTTAAAGTAATTTTTCTAAATAAAGTTTCAAGGTATTTGTAATAACACCCTGGTGTGGAGCCGGATCTCATTACGTCTTGTCAAGGTCCAAACGCTGTGCAGTAGTGGGATTCCTGTGCTCCATCCAGGATTGGAATTACACCTCAAGGGTGAGCTGATATTTTACTTACTTACAAGTACGATGTGGAGAATTTAATTGCATTTGCACTTTATGACTCGCCCAGGTCGGAGTACACAGAGCTCGGGCACGGTGTCAAGGGGGATGCTATCACGGGTGGCTGCACCCGAGTCCGTGGCCCTGGGGTCGGTGACTTCTTAAAAAGTACAGTTTCTATTAGGATAATTTGTGACGCCACAGTCCTCCGGTACCTGGTGAGGGTTCACCAACACCGCCACAGTCCTCCGGAGGTGATGGTATTGTGGCAATAGCTTCCTAGAGGTGAAGCTGGGCCTGCGGGGCAGCGTTGAGTACTGTAATAAAAGTTCAGTGTTGGAAGGACAAATACACGAAGGCAGTTTCACTCTCTCTGGGTACTTTACTGAAAACAAGCATCCGATGAATACACAGTTCACAGTGCAGTAAAGATGGCATTCACAGGTAACCTTTTGGGTGGCTGTAAATGGACGCAAGGCGGTTTGGAGGTACCTGCGGTATGCTTTAGTTAACTAACCCGTGTCCTTTTAGCCCTGCCCGGGTAAGTCTCTTCCCAGTCCACTGAGGTAGTAATGGAGTTCCTCTCCCTCTCTGCTGCTTGGACCCCAACCTCTTGTGGAACTGGGTGGACCTTTTCGTGAGTGGCAGGGTGCTGTGGCTGGTAAACAAGCCGCAGCAACCGGTTGACGACTACGGAGGCAGACTCAGGCCGTTTCCTCGGATCCGGCTTTCTGTGGTGGACTGGGGAAGCTCCCCACTGGGGTTCCCCCTTTCTCTCTCGGGCCCAGACTCACGCATCAGGCACCCTCTCTCAAGGTCCTCTCAGGAACTCCTTTCATTAACTCCTTATCATGCGGGGTCTTGCAATCATGCCAACTGCATAAGTGCCGACTGTACAAGTGCAGTTACACCGGGCAGTTAAACGGGGCAAGAAACGGGTAAGTCATGCAAGACAAACAAACAGATATGTAATTTGTTCACTTGTACTGCAATTATGTATTCACTATGTAAACCCCAGACTACTCATCACTACTGACCACTCACCCACCACTACAGCTCTCCTTCCTGCTGCATCTGACCCATGCTACTCCCATCCCCCCCTCACCATCCACAATGTATCCCCTCCTTTGCACTCTCACTCCCATCCTTCTCCACTTCCTGCTACCCCCGCTCACCCCTTCACCCAGCAACAAAGTACTTCTCTCACCCTCCATCCTACCTAACCACCTCACCCACTCCTCTGAACTATTCCTTCACTTTCAATCCTCCATCTCCAATCAGGCACGCGCACCACGTAAACTCTCCTGTTCTCACCTGCTAACCCTCTCCCTGCTCCTCCTACTCGCTGGCGACATTTCCCCTAATCCCGGCCCCCCCACCACATCCCCACAAGTCACCTACACCCCACCCCCCTGTCCCATCACCAACTCTCATAACCTCACCATCAACCCCCCTCGCAACCTGACCAACCTTAGACCCATCCCCCCAGCCCATGCTCCTCTAATCTCCCTGCCAGACGCACTCTGGAATGCCGGCTCAGTCTGTAATAATCTCCCAGACATCCATGAACTCTTTATTTCTAATAAACTTTCATTCCTTGGCATCACAGAGACCTGGCTCACCCCCTCTGACATAGCCTCCCCTGCTGCACTATCCTACGGTGGATTCAATCTTTCCTACACTCCTCGCCCCTCTGACAAACACGGCGGAGGTGTCGGCATACTACTATCCGACACCTGCTCCTTTGCCCCTATTCCATTACCCCCCTCTGTTACTCTCCCATCTTTCGAAGCCCATTCTGTCCACATCTTCTCCCCCTGTAACCTCCAGCTAGCCATCATCTACAGCCCCCCTGGATCCATCCCCACCTTCCTTGAACATTTCACCACCTGGCTAATTCATATCCTCTCTACTGACATCCCCACCATCATTATGGGCAATTTCAATATCCCTATTGACAATGCCCACCCAACCGCCTCTCAACTTATTTCCCTGACCTCCTCCTTCGGGCTCTCTCAATGGCCCTCCTCTGCCACCCACAAAGATGGCCACACGCTGGATCTCATCTTTACCCGTCTTTGCTCCCTTACTAACCTCACAAACTCAACCCTCCCCCTGTCTGACCACAATCTGCTGACCTTCTCCTCCCTCACCTCCCCTACTACACCACCTCCTCTCCGCAAACTTGATCATCCCCGCAGAAACCTAAAACACATTGATCTACACTCACTCTCAGCAGAATCCCTTCTCCCTCTCGCCAACATAACATCTATACGTGACACAGACACTGCTACCACCCTCTACAACACCACATTAACCAAGGCCCTCAACCTAGCCGCCCCCCTCACATACCACGCTCCCCGCACTAACAGGCAACCCTGGCACACCGCCCTCACTAAAGACCTGAGACGGGCATAAAGGGTCGCCGAGAGGCGATGGGAAAAATCACGTTCCACTGAGCACTTTGCGCAGTTCAAACAGTCCCTCATCGCCTTCAAGACTGCACTTGCCCCCGCCAAACAAACCTTCTTCTTATCCCTAATAACCTCCCTGTCCCGCAATCCCAAACAACTTTTCAAAACCTTCAATTCCTTACTCCGCCTGCCTGCTCCCCCTCCCTCTCCCCTTATCTCTGCAGAAGACTTTGCCTCCTTCTTCAAAGAAAAGATTGACAGAATCAGAGACAGCTTTGATCCACTGTCCCCACAGCCTCCTCTCTCACCTATACTGCCCTCTACTTCCATCAACTGCTTCCCCCCCATAACTGAAGACCAGCTCTCCTCCCTCCTGTCAAAATCACACCTCACCACCAGCGCCCATGACCCTCTCCCATCCCACCTCATTCCCAACCTCACCTCCGTTATCATCCCAGCCCTAACTCATCTTTTCAACCTATCACTTACCACTGGCACCTTCCCCTCAGCCTTCAAACATGCCTTGATCACACCCATCCTCAAACAACCCTCCCTCGACCCCACAACTGTCTCCAACTACTGCCCTATATCTCTCCTCCCTTTCGCCTCTAAACTACTTGAACAGCATGTCCACTCTGAGCTGTCCCCTCACCTCTCCTCCTGCTCCCTCTTTGACCACCTGCAATCTGGCTTCCGACCCCTCCACTCCACTGAAACAGCCCTGACCAAAGTTACCAACGACCTACTGACTGCCAAAAGCAAGCGCCACTACTCTGTTCTCCTCCTCCACGACCTGTCCGCCGCCTTCGACACTGTTGACCACTCCCTTCTACTTCAGATCCTGGAATCTCTTGGCATCACAGACCTCGCCCTCTCTTGGATCTCCTCATACTTAACGGACCGGACCTTCAGAGTCACCCACTCCCAC
The DNA here is from genome assembly GCA_033576535.1 of Allobates femoralis. Classification (NCBI taxonomy): domain Eukaryota; kingdom Metazoa; phylum Chordata; class Amphibia; order Anura; family Aromobatidae; genus Allobates; species Allobates femoralis. Next base: position 73,000,969 of record JARQOC010000004.1, on the reverse strand, counting down.
ACATCCTCCTCGCCCTAACCCCTATCTGTCGGGACCCCAGGGTTCGGTTCTTGGACCGTTGCTGTTCTCAATCTACACTCTCGGCCTAGGGCAACTCATTGAGTCCCATGGCCTCCAGTACCACCTCTACGCCGACGACACCCAAATCTACCTGTCTGATCCTGACATCGCCTCCCTTCTATCCAAAATTCCACACTGCCTGTCCGTCATCTCATCCTTCTTCTCTGCTCGCTTCCTTAAGCTGAACATGGACAAACCGAGTTCATAGTCTTCACCCCAAGATGCTCTCCCTCACTACCTGGCCTATCCATTGTCGTCAACGACTGCTCTCACTCTCCAGTCCCCCACGCCAAGTGCCTCGGGGTTATCCTTGACTCTTCCCTCTCCTTCAAGCCCCACATCCAGGCCCTCGCCACCTCCTGCCGACTCCAGTTCCAAAACATCTATAGTATCCGCACTTTCCTTGACCACGAAACTGCTAAAACCCTTATTCACGCTCTCATCATCTCCCGCCTCAACTACTGCAACCTCCTGCACACCGGCCTCCCCAATACCTCCCTTGCACCTCTCCAACCTATCCTGAACTCCGCTGCCCGCCTAATCCATCTGTCCCCCCGCTACTCCCTTGTCTCCCCCCTCTGCCAAGCTCTTCACTGGCTCCCTACTTCCCAGAGGTCTCGGTTTAAAACATTAACCATGACATACAAAGCCATTCACAACCTGTCCCCTCCATACATCTCTGACATGGTCTACCGATACCTACTCTCACGCAACCTGCGATCCTCCCAAGAGCTCCTCCTCTACTCCCCCCTCATCTCCTCTTCGCACAACCGCATACAGGATTTCTCCTGTGCTTCACCCATACTCTGGAACTCACTGCCCCAATACATCAGACATTCTCCTACCCTGGGAACCTTCAAAAGAAGCCTGAAGACCCACCTGTTCCGCCAAGCCTACCACCTGCAATAAGACCCGGTCCACCACACCGCCTCATGACTGGAACTTCCCCCTCCCACTGTATCCCCATCCGCCCCTTGTAGACTGTGAGCCCTCGTGGACAGGATTTCTCCCCTCTTGTATCTGTACAACCGAATTGTCCACATATATTGTTACCTGTATTGTTACTATGTTACTTGTCCTAGTCTTCCCCTTTTAGCATGTAAAGCGCCATGGAATATAATGGCGCTATATAAATAAATAATAATAATAATAATCTTCCCTCAGGTCTAGTCTGCAACTCGCCTGTTCTGACCTTCCAACTCTCCTAACCCTCCCCCCAAAGGAGCTCCTTCCCTGGATTGAGTGTGTGAGTACTTGAATTGGGTCCCTCCTACCAACCCTGCATCCACTTACAGTTGGGGAAAATTACACCACTTTTATGGGTGTTATACCCCGGTCTGACACCTGACCAACGGGCGGCACATTTATACCTCACTGCAGCTGAGATAGACGATGTCCTGTTGACTTTTGGGGACTCTTTCAGGCTCTTTTGATATTTATTGGCCTAGTTTTGGGCCACCACAGTGTAGCTGTCTATGTGGTATCCCCCTTTTCTAGGCTGTTTTATTATTTATTCAGGGGCGTAACTACAACAGGTGCAGGGGTTGCAATCGCACCCGGGCCCTGGAGCCTAGGGGGCCTGCCCAAAAGTCCCTTTGGCCCATAGAAAAAGACTAATGCTATTACAGATTTGTAATAATTGGGGCCCCGTTGGAGCTTTTGCTTCGGTGCCCATGAGCTGCAGGTTACACTACTGTATTTATTGTTTATCACTAAATTACTAAAGATTAGAATTTTATTGATAATCCTATCTTGAGTTGTGGCGTTTACTCCACCTCCCTATGGGTTTACATGCTAACCTACTAGCCTGGCCATGCGGACATCACCATTATCCAGCCAGCTTTGAGCTTTGTCATTCGTTCTATCAACCTCAAATGATTCTGTGAATATAGTCTCGTTGAGGAACGCTGATTCTGCAAGTTGCTTCCAAAATCCTCCCAATCCTCCATCTCTTTCAGCTGATACAGTTATTCTGGCCACCTCGCACTGACTGCAGCATCTAGCACAGCCCGGATAACACCGCTCTCCACTGACCCGACAAACCTCTGTCCCCGTATTGGTGGGAACAGCTGCAAATGAGGTATGCACCTTCCAAAATACCTTGGGATGAATGCAATCACTACCAGAGAGAAACTTTACTGTGATTGTGTTAAGTCTTTTTTGGCTTTTGTAGCAGCTGCCTGGCACTGGGTGCCATAAATGATAATACTGTCTTGATGCAGAAAGAGGTCAGCTCTGGGTACTTTACTAATAACAGGGTCACTTTTTAGATGTCAATGGCTGTATAACTTCTAGACAGTGGCGTAACTTAAAGTTCATGGGCCCCGATGCATAAGCTCCATTGGGGCCGTGGCCAATTATTGCAAATCTTTAATAGCATTAGTCTTTTTCTATAGGCCAAAAGGACTTTTGGGGCCCCCCAGACTCTAGGGCACAGGTGCAATTGCAACCCATGCAAGCGCGCGCTGCCTAGATAACCGCTGTTTATCATAGTGACCAGCGTCCTCCATGTTTAGTGCTGGTAGCCATAATAAACACCGGGTATCTAGGCAGCGCGCACTGCCTGGATACCCGGTGTTTACCATGGTTACCAGCCCTGTGAGGTCACTGATCGCTGGTCTCTCGCTGTCACACGCAGCGATGTGTGCTGACCAGTGGGAGACCAACGACCTAAAAATGGTCCTGAGCTCTTTGCAGCGACCTCACAGC
>JARQOC010000004.1:72943374-72998100 GCA_033576535.1 Allobates femoralis | reverse complement strand
CTCCTTTTCCCCACTGGATTTAAAACCCTTCGAAAAGGGTTTAGCAACAGCTGACCCAATGTTCCCTATTTCCGGGGGCCCTGGATCTCTCCCAGCCACCGCTTCCTTTAAACCCTGCTTCTCCACAGACAGGAACAAAAACTAAAAACTCCCGGGAAACAAACCTTTTCCTCCCCCCCGGCCTGGTCTTTTGAAGGGGTTTCTGGCTTAAGGCGGGCCAGTAGACCCCCCCCTTCAGGTTGGGGGGGAAAAGGGTTTTGGGGTGCTGTGTGTCCCAAAGGTGTAAACCCCTCCTTGCCCGGTGGATCCTGGGGGAAACCCCCCTTAAAGGGGGTCCCCACACCCCCCGGGGCTATGGGTTATTCGGGAATCGGGCCAGTGCTGTCTCTCTGGGATATGGTAGTCGTTACCGGTCCCGGGGCCCTGGGATCAGTCCAAAAAGGAGATTTACAAGGGATTTGTCGTGACGCCCCCCCGGGGATTTTGGGGTTAGTAGAATCACTGCTGCCGTGTTCCTGTTGAGGACAGAGACTTGGGCCGCAGGGGATGGTAAGCCCTTCTTGGGTAGGGCTGAGGGTCCCCAGGGCAGGTGTAGTGGTAATGGATGAGCCTGATGAGGGATTTTGTTCAGTGCAGTTTACTTACTTTGCTGTTGTAGCCTCTCCAGTCAGTGTGTGTGGAAAGCAGTCTCCGGCTCTTCAGGTGAGACTCTGTTGCGAAGCTGGAAGGAAACTGTCTCAGGCAGTGGTGAGCTTACTGGGTACTTTACTAAGGTCTCTTTAGCAGTAGATCACAACAGTTTACAGTTCTTTTTAGTCACACTTAGCACTACTCCAGGTTACTAGACTGTGCAGCTCAGGTGGCTCCTCCGCGTTGCTCCCTCTAAGTCCTTCCAGGCCCTTTCTGTCTTTCCCTTAGTACCTAACCCACGGGTTTGGTCTGCTCGTTGCAGGCTTTTGGATGAGTCATCCCTCTCTGTCAGGGTCATCAGTCCTAGTGTGACGACTGTGTTCCTAGACCGTGGTGGTAGTTAGGCTACAGGTCATAGAGTTCCTGCCCCACGCCGGTGTGTCTCATGATTAGGGTCCTAAAGTGCTCCTGGTCACCTCTACAGAGCCGGCTCTCTGGCTGTAGCGGCCTAGCCTCCAGTGTCCCAGGTATGGCTGTGGGATCACCAGGCTCCCTCGTCCTCACTGTCTCTCAGCTTCAGGGTTCTTCCGGTCAGCTAAGGTGTGTGCGGCTGCCGAGAACTTGTCCTCCCACTCTTACTCTGTCAAACTGTGTCTCTTCCCTCGCCTCTGACTATGGAGCGAGCTTTCTCTCCTTGGGATGTAGCCTCCAGGATTCTGCGTCCTCCAGGGCACCCGTCCTCCTGGGAATAACCTCTGTTCTCTCAAACTGACTTCTTTTCTCCTCCCTGCTTCTGGTGCTCCCGTGTTTTTATCTATGGTGTCACCCACTGGATCACTGCTGTCCTACGCTCCACCCACACTACTCTTAACCCCTGCTACTTCTTGCCTAACCTAGAGTCCTTGGCATTGGGTGTTTTGTCAACCGTCTTGCCTTACCTGGCTGCACTTCCCTTGGTGGCCACCTGGGCGCCACACATGTGTGCCAGCAGGAGTCAAGCGACCGAAAAATGGTCCTGGCCATTCTGCAATGATCAGTGATCAGCAAGATGATCGCTGGTCGTTGCGGCATGTCACACGCAGCGACGTCGCTGGCGAGGTCGCTGCAACGTCACAAAACATGTGACGTTGCAGCGACAGCGGTAGGGATGTCGCTGCGTGTAACCCCAGCTTAAACGGGTAAGAGGAGAGAGACCCAACACAGCCAGGTGCCGCTTGATCTATATCATGAGCAGCAGAAAAGCCGGATATGTGAAGGAGTTAAACAGTTGACAGCAATGAAAAAATGAGTGCACATGAGTCCTTAGCCTTTAAATAAATAAAAAATATAAATATATTTTCCTGTATAAATCCTGTAAAATTAATTAATATTTGTGTACATTTCTGAAAAGAGTTTTTTTAACATGGGAAGTTGTCCTCAAATAAAGTCCTCTCCAGTCCATTTCTGGTTTGTATGTTTTTAGCACTTCTGAGATTTCTTATCCCTAAAGTCTGTCCATACTTTCCGTAGCTCGGTCCCACGATAATGATGAACTGAGACAAGTTTCCTAAATTTACAATGATCATAATTAAATCTGTAGGTGTTAAATGCACCTCTTGGTGGGACACTGGGCGAAATGTGGAGCTCATGCAAACACATTCCCATAAAAGCATCTTCCATGGGGATGACTCTAATTTCTTGGGCCACATCATAGATTTTTTTCGCCATGTCAGCTGAAAAGACATATCCAGGACCAGAGCAATAGGGAGGGTAAGTAAGATTTGGATAAATTTCCTTTGGTACGTACCACTTTGAGGCTTTGTTCCTAATAAGTCTAGCATTTAGCACTAGGTCTCCGGTAAAGTAATTTGTACGAACGGGTACTTGTGGATAAAGAATATTATGAATCAGGTAGTCTACATTAAGGAACATGTCGTTGTCTACCTTCATGACATAGCTGGCAGAAGGACAGAATTTGGTCACCCACTCCATACCCATTAAGGTTTTCAAGGTCAAATTGTAATAGGTGTCCATGAAGTCTTGTTGTACGATGTCCCCAAAGGTCACACTTTCCTCCTCTAACAAATCCTGGGTTCGCTCAGGAGCAATCTGAGGTAGACCCACCAGGAAAACCCTGACCACCTCAACATCGTAAATACTCTCATTACCCCATGTGTCTCGTATTGTACGTCTAGACTCAAAGTCCTGGGAGCCTACAAGCACCATTATAACAAGGAAAGGCTTCCGGTTCTTGCACTTGTCCGGCTGGTTAATGAGGAACATGTATGGAAATGGGTACGGAGGAGCCAGGGGGTGCTGGAACGCCGGGTAAGTCAGATTGTTCACAGGTTTACTTCTCTCCTGTAATTTTACAGAATCTTGAATCCATTTGTTGCTCATTTTTGTATTACTTCCATAATAGAATAAAAACGCGGATATGAACATAAGGATGAAGATGTGTAAGGTAAGATATTTCAAGAAACAGATTCGTCCATTCATTTTGACCTTCGAACATTAGATCCTTCCCCAAGATCTCTGTAAAAATAGAGAGAAAATTGAAAAACAAAGAAACCTTAACATTCTAGAAAAACGTTAGCAGTACATTTTACCAGAGTACATTATTTACAGTCCTGCATGTACTTAAAGGGAACCAACCAGCAGGATTTAGGGCTATAAAGTGAAGCCGGTGCCTTACAGGCTCTGGATGCTGAGTGCAATCAGACCTTTACTTTAATGATTCCATGTTTGATTGCAGAGGAAAGTGTCATAAAACTCCTGAAAATCAGTAGCAGCAAGTGAATGATGTGTGCAGCACTGCGTCACTTATTTAAGGTTGTTTTTTTCGTCCCCTGTGGACATGCCTTTCAGCTGTAAGCCAAACCCACTACCCACCATCCCATCTGTACTTTTAGTTTTGTCAAGAACCCTGTGGCTGGAGTATAGTGACAGTGCGCAGGAGCCAGAAACTGAAAGTCGAGATGAGGGGGAGGTTTTTGCATACAGCCAAAAGGCGTGCCCACAAGTGAAGTAAAAAGAACAACCCCAAGTAGTGACGCAGTGCTGCACACATCAATCACCTGCTGCTCTGTTTTCCAGGAGTTTTATCACATTTTCTCTGCAATCAAACATGGAATCATTAAAGTAAAGAATCATACCTTTACACAAAAGCTCCCCTCCCCCTCTTCACAATGGATGGAGGGGAGCTTCACAATGGATGGAGGGGAGCTTCACAATGGATGGAGGGGAGCTTCACAATGGATGGAGGGGAGCTTCACAATGGATGGAGGGGAGCTTTTGTGATTACAAGCCCGCTTCCTGGCGTCCGGAGGTCTGACACAGACACAGACCAAGCATATGGAAAACACCCCTGATAAACCCATGGAGTAACAGCTACGTGGGGGAAACACGTTGAGCGTCCAGACATCTGACCCAGATGAGTATACGGGGTCTTATGTCATTTGTAAAGTATGGTATACCCTTCCTATATATCATATCTTCACTGACGAGTTTGGTGGTGACGGGGGTAAATCTCTGACTAGGGAAACATAAAATGATGGTAGATGCTTTTTTTTTGTGACTTGGAGTGGAAAGTGTAAACCAGGACTGGTTTCTGTAGAAATGTGGTATTGCTGTTATAACTGGTTATAAACACATATAATGTCCTGCTGACTGGTTTGAGCAGACAAATAAACAGGAGCCATAGAGATAACACTATTCATAACATCACACCCATCATCCAGTAACAAAGGTGATCTGCTGAACTCAGGGATGTCTCAGGGATAGACCCTGATTCTAAAGATCAGAGTGGACATCTGGTACATTGATCTTATCCCATCATTAACATCATTAATGACATCATATTTGGGGGATCTACTTAGTCAGAAAACACCTTGTCCCGCTATCACCCTAGAAAGTGTCAGCAGGGTCAGTTGGTGGTTTGGGGTGAGCTGGACCGCAGAGTGAAGGCAAAAAGGCCAACAAGTGCTAAGCATCTCTGGGAACTCCTTCAAGACTGTTGGAAGACCATTTCCGGTGACTACCTCTTGAAGCTCATGAAGAGAATGCCAAGAGTGTGCAAAGCAGTAATCAAAGCAAAAGGAGGCTACTATGAAGAATCTAGAATATAAGACATATTTTCAGTTGTTTCACACTTTTTTGTTAAGTCTATAATTCCACATGTGTTAATTCACAGTTTTGATGCCTTCAGTGTGAATCTACAATTTTCATAGTCATGAAAATAAAGAAAACTCCTTGATTGAGAAGATGTGTCCAAACTTTTGGTCTGTACTGTATATACACTGCTAAAGTGATATTAAATAAAAGGATGATTAAAAATAAAAAATAATAAATCCTCACCTTCCGGCGACCACGAGTGTCCCATTCTGACTGCAGCTCTTGGCCATTCAAGGACCTTGCCTAATGTCACCGGGAGGGGCGGGGCACTCGATCACATGATCGCATCAGCAAATCTGATATGGTCATGTGATCAGGTTGCTCCGCCCCTCCCAGTGACATCATGAAAGGTCCTTAAGCTTTGTATTCAGAGCGGGACACTGTCGCCGGACAGGTGAGAATTATTTTTTTATTTTTAATCATCCCTTTATTTAATATCACTTTAGCAGTGTACCGGATCTGAGAAACGATTCTGTTGTTTCCTGGATCCGGTGCCATAGTTCCCCATGATAAGTGTGACGGACAGGACAGGATTCGTTTCTGTCCGGTTTTGTCACCGGAGCCCAAAAACTTTGCAGGACTCATTTTTGGGACCGGTGAAAAACAGGACAGAAATGATTCCTGCACTAGATTCACAAAATCTGATGGCCAAATAGGGCCAATCCGGCCCCATAGAGATACATGGGGGCCAAAAACGATCCTGTTCTGTTCGTTTCAAAAACGAACAGGACAGGATAGTAAAAAACGTAGTGTGAAGCCAGCCTTACTCGTGCATGGGAAAAATGCGCTATCATGTCCCTGAAAAGGGAGCTGCCAGCAGCAGATTTTGATGATTTGCCCAAGTGCATTCAGTGCAGCAGAACCTTCCCCAGACAATCATAAATAACCTTACTGATAGCAGACAAGGTTGTAAGTGCGGAGATAAATCAAGATATTTCGAAAATGTTGTTACCATTTTTTCCATTATTTGCATGAATTTATCATATCTATCTATCCTGAGATCTCCATAATTCCACAAGTTGCAGTTTATATGTTGAGAAGCGTATGTGAATTTGCAAGTTCTTTATATGTTTTCTTCTCCAGTGTTTTTCTGTAGCTCAGCTCAATAATAATGGACAGCTTTCCTAATTTTTCGATGGGAACAATCAACCCTATTGCCATTAAATTTACCTCTTATGGTACCTTTACACGCCGCTACAGAAGGTTAGAAACAACCGGGTGCTTCACGTGCACGAGCATGTTCCAACAGTTGCAAACGGTACCTGATACCGCCTTTACACGCCACTACAAGGTGCTCTACAGAAGGTTTAATCTATCTCTGGATGCACAGCCGGGTGCCACAAGTTACCTTCTGTAGAGCACCGTCCCTCATTTACACGCCGCTACAGAAGGTAATATGGGAGGACCTGGTGCAGCAGGGACAACACAAAGGCGTGCCAGAATTGTGCATTACGAGATGCTCGTACGATGATTGGACAATGCAATAACATCATGATTGGCCAGCCAGCGCAGGAAGGCTGGCTAATACATGATGCTATTGCAATTGTATAGTGTGATTGGTCAGCTCCTTAAATATGCCGCCCTGTGAAGGGAGAGCCAATCGTAATGCAGGAGCTTCCACCAATGATCGATGAAGGGGGACGGTATCCCGGAGGCTGTGTCACGCCCCAGGGAGTTAACTAGGTGTCGAAAAAACCTTCCTGTTCCTCATTTAGACGCCGCTACCATCGGGTTGAAATCAACCTGTTTTAGAGCACTGCTCAAAAACAGGTGTCGACAGTGACCGGTGGCAACAACCTACTTGACACGCCGCTACCTCGGGTTGATTTGACTGTGCAAGATACATTTGTCTCCGACACCCGGTTGTTTCTAACCTTCTGTAGCGGCGTGTAAAGGTACCATAATAGGTACACTGGGTGGAATATGGAGCTCTTTTCTATTTACAATGTTCACTTGTTAACGCATTTCTTGGTGGGTCTGCTTTGCAATATATATACAGTGATTCCTTGGTTTTCGTCAATAATCTGTCCAAAAGCTATCAACGAAAACCGAAACTGACAAAAACCGAGGCAATGATTTCCATAGGAATCAATGTTAAATGAATTAATTGGTTCGGGACACTGAAAAAGACCTATAAAAAAAAACATTTCATAGTGAGTAAAGATAGGGGTTAATGATAGAATCACTCAGAACACATTTAATGTGTTATTTCATTTTTATAAAAACTATTTTTGGTATATGGGAGATGCCGAGGAGGGGAGAGAGGGTGTACTTTTCATTTTTTGGAAGTGGAATCACATTTTTATGGTTATATTAGGCTAGGGTCACATGTACTTTTTGACCCTAGCCTACCGGATTGCGTTTTGAACTTAGTACTTTTCCCAGCACCGCATAGCGTTACCGCTATGCGGTGCTGGATAACGCTGCCCCTAGTTACCCGATATTTACCTTCCCAACCTTTCACACAGGCAGCTGCTGGGAGTGCACTTTACAGCGCCGCACAGGAAACGCTATTTCAAACACCGCTGCTGTCATTGCAGCGCTGGCAAATGATGTCTGTGCCTGCTTGCTGGGGAATTTTCTCACGCTGCAAGTGACGGCACAGAGGTGAACTGAGCTCATTCACATGAACTCAGCTCATCTTTATGATGCTGCAGCGAGTCACTCATGAGCGCAGGCATGCACTCTTCAATGATTCTGCTAGATGGCAAGCTGAATGGTCTCATCCAGCAACTCCCCAGCCCGCCATCAGATGTAGCAGAGCCAGCGCATTCGTGGGACACATAGAGGCTGCTGGCGACGGAAAGGTAAGGATGAAGTTGCTTTTATTATTTTACTAGTAAAAAGGCCCGATGCAATTGCATCGGGAGCAGGGTGAAATGAATTGTGTGTATACAGGCGGGTCAGTGGGTAGCAGAGTATACAGGGGGCTCTGTGGGTAGCAGAGTATACAGGCGGCTCTGTGGGTAGCAGAGTATACAGGCGTGTGTGGTGGTGGTGGCAGAGTATATAGGTGTCTGTGGTGGCATAGTATACAGGCATCTGTGTGGTGGCAGAGTATACAGGTGTCTGTGGTGGTGGCGGCAGAGTATACAGGCGTGTGTGGTGGTGGGGGCAGAGTATACAGGCGTGTGTGGTGGTGGGGGCAGAGTATACAGGCATCTGTGGTGGTGGCGGCAGAGTATAGAGGCGTCTGTGCTGGTGGCGGCAGAGTATACAGGCTTCTGTGCTGGTGGCGGCAGAGTATACAGGTGTCTGTGCTGGTGGCGGCAGAGTATACAGGCGTCTGTGCTGGTGGCGGCAGAGTATACAGGCGTCTGTGCTGGTGGCGGCAGAGTATACAGGCGTCTGTGCTGGTGGCGGCAGAGTATACAGGCGTCTGTGCTGGTGGCGGCAGAGTATACAGGCGTCTGTGCTGGTGGCGGCAGAGTATAGAGGCATCTGTGGTGGTGGCGGCAGAGTGTACAGGTGTGTGTGGTGGCGGCAGAGTGTAGAGGCGTGTGTGGTGGTGGCAGAGTATACAGGCGTGTGTGGTGGTGGCAGAGTGTACAGGCGTGTGTGGTGGCGGCAGAGTGTACAGGCATGTGTGGTGGCAGCAGAGTATACAGGCGTCTGTGCTGGTGGCGGCAGAGTATACAGGCGTCTGTGCTGGTGGCGGCAGAGTATAGAGGCATCTGTGGTGGTGGCGGCAGAGTGTACAGGCGTGTGTGGTGGCGGCAGAGTGTACAGGCGTGTGTGGTGGCGGCAGAGTGTACAGGCGTGTGTGGTGGTGGCAGAGTGTACAGGCGTGTGTGGTGGTGGCAGAGTGTACAGGCATGTGTGGTGGTGGCAGAGTATACAGGAGTCTGTGCTGGTGGCGGCAGAGTATACAGGCGTCTGTGCTGGTGGCGGCAGAGTATACAGGCGGGTGTGGGGGTGGCGGCAGAGTATAGAGGCATGTGTGGTGGTGGCGGCAGAGTGTACAGGCGTGTGTGGTGGCGGCAGAGTGTACAGGCGTGTGTGGTGGCGGCAGAGTGTACAGGCGTGTGTGGTGTGGCAGAGTATAGAGGCGTGTGTGGTGGTGGCAGAGTATACAGGCGTCTGTGCTGGTGGCGGCAGAGTATACAGGCGTCTGTGCTGGTGGCGGCAGAGTATACAGGCGGGTGTGGTGGTGGCGGCAGAGTATACAGGCGTCTGTGGTGGTGGCAGAGTATACAGGCGTCTGTGCTGGTGGCGGCAGAGTATACAGGCGGGTGTGGTGGCGGCAGAGTATACAGGCATGTGTGGTGGCGGCAGAGTATACAGGCGTGTGTGGTGGTGGCAGAGTATACAGGCGTCTGTGCTGGTGGCGGCAAAGTATACAGGCGTCTGTGCTGGTGGCGGCAGAGTATACAGGCGGGTGTGGTGGTGGCGGCAGAGTATACAGGCGTCTGTGGTGGTGGCAGAGTATACAGGCGTCTGTGCTGGTGGCGGCAGAGTATACAGGCGGGTGTGGTGGCGGCAGAGTATAGAGGCATGTGTGGTGGCGGCAGAGTATAGAGGCGTCTGTGGTGGTGGCGGCAGAGTATACAGGCGTCTGTGCTGGTGGCGGCAGAGTATACAGGCGTCTGTGCTGGTGGCGTCAGAGTATACAGGCGTCTGTGCTGGTGGCGGCAGAGTATACAGGCGTGTGTGGTGGCGGCAGAGTGTACAGGCGTGTGTGGTGGCGGCAGAGTGTACAGGCGTGTGTGGTGGCGGCAGAGTATACAGGCGTGTGTGGTGGCGGCAGAGTGTACAGGCGTGTGTGGTGGCGGCAGAGTGTACAGGCGTGTGTGGTGGTGGCAGAGTGTACAGGCGTGTGTGGTGGCGGCAGAGTGTACAGGCGTGTGTGGTGGTGGCGGCAGAGTATACAGGCGTGTGTGGTGGTGGCGGCAGAGTATAGAGGCGTGTGTGGTGGTGGCGGCAGAGTATACAGGCGTGTGTGGTGGTGGCGGCAGAGTATACAGGTGTCTGTGGTGGCGGCAGAGTATAGAGGCGTGTGTGGTGGTGGCGGCAGAGTATACAGGTGTCTGTGGTGGCGGCAGAGTATACAGGCGTGTGTGTGTTGGCAGAGTATACAGGTGTCTGTGGTGGCGGCAGAGTATAGAGGCGTGTGTGTGTTGGCAGAGTATACAGGTGTCTGTGGTGGCGGCAGAGTATACAGGCGTGTGTGTGTTGGCAGAGTATACAGGCGTCTGTGTGGTGGCATAGTATACAGGCGTCTGTGTGGTGGCATAGTATACAGGTGTCTGTGTGGTGGGATAGTATACAGGCATCTGTGTGGTGGCAGAATATACAGGTGTCTGTGGTGGTGCTCCTGCAAGGCAGGGGTTAAAAAAAATAAAAAAAAGATTATGCTCACCTCACCCCGAGCCCCCGCCGTCTCCCGCCGTGTTCCGCTAGGCTCCCGGTGGCTGTGCAGGCTCCCGGTGCCTGCAGTGGTCTTCTATCTACTGGACTCAAGGACCTGTGGTGATGTCAGAGTCACGTGACCCGCGATTTGCCTGGAGTAAGCTGGTGTCACGTGACTCTGACATCACCACAGGTCCTTGAGTCCAGTAGATAGAAGACCACTGCAGGCACCGGGAGCCTGCAGAGCCACCGGGAGCCTAGCGGAACACGGCGGAAGACGGCGGGAGACTCCGGGGGCTCGGGAGAGGTGAGGATTTTTTTTTTTTTAACTGTAGAGCGGCTGCGGCTCGTGATGACGCTACGCGTCATCACTCGCAGTCGCAGTCGCGCAAAGGAGTCTGGGATTGGGCTACAGTGCCCAACTCCCGATTATATAAGTAGATTTCTCTTATAGGAGACACTGGCATCAGCTAGAATAGGCGAGACGGTAAATATGGTTTAATTAAGAACAATAAAGGAATATTGTCTTTATTTCAAATAAAATACTTTATACTGGGTGTCTGTGTTTTATTTCAATTTTTGACTATGGAGTTAGTAATGGGGTGTCTTATAGACGCATCTCCATTACTAACCAGGGCTTGATGTTAGCTGGCATGATAAGGTGACATGAACCCCAACCCCATAACCCCACTGCCACTGCTACAGGGCAGTGTGGCAGAGGAGGTAAGTGCCAGATTTGGCGCGTCCCATGGATGCGCCATTTCTGGGATGGCTGAGGGCTCTTGTTTTTAACCTTGGAGAGGGCCAATATTCTTGGTCCCTTCCCAGGCTATTAATACTAGCCCCCAGGTGTCTGCTTAGCCTTTGCTAGGTGTTAAAATAGGGGGGACCCCACACCACTTCTTTTCGGAGGTACCCCATTTTAATAGCCAGTAAAGGCTAAATATTCATCTGGGGGTTGATATTAATAGCCTGGGAAGCTCCATGGGTATTACCCCCTTTCTCAGGCTTCTTACATCGACCCCAGCTGTCTGCTTAACCTTTGCTAGACTTGAAATTTATGGGGGACCACACACCATTTTTTAAAAAAATCTTTAATGTAATAAAAAAAAAAATACGCCAACACTGTCTCACAAGTGAGTATGAGCCCTTAACATTTTCCCCAGGAAAATCCATTTTGGCTTAGTTTTTGTACATTTTATTGTGAGTCCATAAAAGTGGCGTAATACTCAGACAACATTCTTCACAGCAGTGACCTGGGAGTAAGAAATGCTTACAGGAGTCTTCCCCATGCTGTTCCTGTATCATTTGTGCACTCTCCTTTTACATTTGTGACATTTTTAGACTTTGTAATTTGTTATTAACTGGCCTCCCCCGCACTAGACTCTCCCCTCTCCACGCCATCCTTAATGCAGAAGCCAGGGTCACCGATCTGGCTAACCGTTACTTGGATGCGTCCGCTCATTGCCAGTCATTGCACTGGCTACGAGGTGGCTGCAGCACAAGGGCCCACCTCCATGGATTTTTACTGTAAGTTTTTATAAGCCTATATATCGGGGTAGCAGCCCCACAGAGCCATGGGGGACCGCTTGCATGAATACAGCAGACAAGCTGCATTCAGTGCTGGACTTAGATTCTAATCAATGGGGGTTGACAATTCCTCTTTAGCTAGAAAAAGAAAACAGCTCTCCTTAAGAATACTTCCAATGTGATCTGGAGCTCGGACAGACGTCTTTGCTGGGACGAGGTCACAGGGAAAGAAACAAAATCCAGCTCCACGGAATAAAATTAGTCCTTTATTCTGAAGTCAGATAAATCCAAATTCCAGCATAAGTGAAGATAACATTTAAACAGTTAAGGATTAATAAAACAGAATGAACATTAATCAACACGTTTCTGGTATTATACACCCTTTATCATGAACCTGATTTTTTTAATGTTATCGTCACTCACACTGGACTTTGGATTTTATTTGACTTTACAATAAAGGACTAATTTTATTCCATGGAGCTGAATTTCTAGTGTGGCGCCCCTGCGATCAGGAGGCCACAAAGGGAACTGCAGCCAGGAAGGTAGGACGACAGTTGAACACCAACACCCTCATAGCCCACACAACCCACAAACAGTAGAGAGCAGCACCCATCCCGGAGCCTGGGAACTCTAGGCAGGCAAGGGGTGGTGGGTTTAGAGACAGTGGGTGGGCCAGTAAGTAAGTCAGGTGACAGAGGGTAGATATAGAGCAGGGGGAGGAGAAAGGAGTCAGTAGGCTCGTGTAGGCTGAGCAGCAAAGACAGAAGCACATGTCCTGGAAGAGTGGGGTGTAAGGAGCGCAGAATCTGGAAGAGCCTGTGCGAGCCACAGAGAGAAAGCACGTCCGAAGCCAGCGCCCCAGGAGTGTGAGGGAAGAGAGGGACGGTGATACCGGGCCCTAGAACCACAGCTGAGACGGCAGACTGCAGGCAGAGTAGCCCTCCTATTGAACCCGAAGACACAGTTAGAGAGAGCCTGGTAGAGCCTCACCACCGAGGACTATTGGAGGCTAGGCTAGAGTAGAGTGTCGGCTCTAGAGGGGACCTCAGATTTACCCGGCATCCCCAGACAACGGACGGGGGACCTCAGCTACATGTTAGGGTCCCTGCCTCAAAGGACAGGCAGCTCAGTGGCAACCCGGAGGGCTCACAGGAGTCCGAGCCACAGCCATACTGTCCGGAGTCACGCACACCAAGTGAACAAGAGAGAGAGAGAACAGAAAGCCTGGAAAGGACAGAGAGACAGAGTGAGGGGTCATAGAAAGGAGCAACCTGGCTGCAGAGAGTAAAGGAACCCCGGAAGGGAGAGTTGTGCCCGTGTAAAGACTGTAAGATTTGAGTTGTGAACTGTAACTGGAACTGTGAGTTGTACTTGAGAAGTTTGAGACGTAAACACGGTGAACCCTGACTCCAACTCCCTTGTATGTTTTGCCTGCATATGACTCCCTCCAAATAGGTCTGCAGAAGATCCCCGCCTCCACAGCTTGTCAGCTTCAACACTGAAGGAGGATTTCTGCAGCTTCAGGACAGTAAGTGCATAGCAGCCAGCACAGGCTTGCATAATACCTTACACAATAGACTTAACCATCACTGCCCCGGGGAACCCAGTTCTGCCCACGGAGAACTACTCCATCCTAGCTGCCATTACATCATCCCCGGAGGTTCTGCGGCAGCGGTGGCCCCATTACTGGCCACACACTGTGGGTGGCGTCACAACTGACATAATCCCCTGTAAATATTTCCCTTATTGTTGCCAGGGCCCGGGACACGGTCCGGACCAGGACCATCAATGACATCCCCTGTAGCAGACCCGGTCCAGTACCGAGTACCCCCGTCCCAGTGGGTTCGACACTTCCATTCTGCATTTTTTTAACTCATAACATCAAAGTAAAGTTAATAATATAACTTTCTTTACAAAATCTTCAGTTTTGCTCAAATTAGTTGATGCAAAAATGGACATGTAAGGAGATGGAGCGAAGGGGCTCACACAATAGTGCTTATATCGAGTATCTGTAAATAAACAGAATTCATCATCTTTCCCCATCTCATTCCACCCCTACAACAGACCTATCCGTCCAAGAAAATAGCTGCTCACTTTCCCCAGTTCCGCATGCTCAGTGTCTCTGAGTAATCCTCAACTCTGCTCTATCCTTCAAGCAACATATCCAAGCCCTTGACACCTTCTGCCAACTCCAGGTCTAAAAGGATCCTTACATTACTTGACCAAGAAACTACAAAAACACTCGTGCACACTCTCATCATCTCCCGCCTTGTCTACTGCAACCTCTTGTTCTCTCACCTTCCCTCTAGCACTCTTGTATCCCTTCAATCTACCTAAACTCTTCTGCCCGACTAATCCCCATGTCTCTGTGCTATTTCCCAGCCTCTACTCTCTGCCAAGCCCTTCATTGGCTTCGCATTACTCAGAGGCCCTGGCTCAAAACCCTAACAATGACATACAAAGCCATCCACAACCTGTCTCCTCCATACATCTGTGACATTGTCTCATGGTACTCACGTACACGTAACCTGCGATCGTCTCAAGATCTCCTTCTTTACTCCCCTCTTATCACCACTTCCCTAAACCACATACAAGATTTCTCCTGAGCGTCCCCCATACTCTGGAACTCTCTACCGCAACACATCATTCTCTTACCTACTGTGGAAAACTTCAAAAGGAACCTGAAGACCCACCCCTTTCGACAAGCCTACAACCTATAGTCCACTAAACTGCTGCACGACCAGCACTACCCTCACCTAGTGTATCCTCACCCCTCCTTTGTAGACTATGAGTCCTAGCAGGCAGGACCATTATATAATGGAGTAGAGTAATATTGTGTAAATAGAATTGTATTTACATCCAGTATATCTGTATTGCTGTATCTCTTATCTATTCTAATAAAACCCTAAGCCAGCTTCCGTCAGTATGTCATCGAAATGACGTCACATCCTGACGGAAGCCGGCTGTCTACCTAAGCAAGATGGCTGGCCGTTAGCGAGAGCGGGGCTAATACTGCCACACACTCTCGCCATCGGCGGCCTCTCCTGCGCCCCGTAACCCTCCCGTCTCCCACCCCTGCCCGCCACACACCCACTCATAAAATACCAAATCATTATGCTCACCTATCCACTCTCTATCCAGCGCTGCCTGCCACAGCAAGGACCACAGTAACTGCGGTCATGTGACCTGATGATGCTCTGTGACATCATCATAGGTCCTGTAAGCACAAGGAACTTGCTGTGGCAGGCAGCGCTGGATAGAGAGAGGATAGGTGAGCATAATGATTTGTTATTTTATGAGTGGGTGTGTGAGTGTGTGCGAGCCCGCCGCCGCAGCCGCCATCCATCCTGCCCCGCACGCTCCATCCATCCAGCCCACCGCGCTAACCACTCTGCCCACCGCGCTGCTGCGCTGACCACTCTGCCCACCGCGCTGCTGCGCTGACCACTCTGCCCGCCGCGCTGCTGCGCTGACCACTCTGCCCAAAGCGCTGCTGCGCTGACCACTCTGCCCAAAGCGCTGTTGCACTGACCACTCTGCCCACCGCGCTGCTGCACTGACCACTCTGCCCACTGTGCTGCTGCGCTGACCACTCTGCTCACCACACTGCTGCGCAGACCACTCTGCCCACTGCACTCACTGCTCACCACTGAGCCACCGTACAGTGCTAAACACTGAGCGACCATACTTTGCTAACCACTGAGCCACCGCGCAGTGCTAACCACTGAGCCACCGCGCAGTGCTAACCACTGAGCCACCACGCAGTGCTAACCACTGAGCCACCGCGCAGTGCTAACCACTGAGCCACCGTGCAGTGCTAACCACTGAGCCACCGCGCAGTACTAACCACTCAGCCACCGTATACTCTGCTAACCACTGAGCCCCTGTATACTCTGCTAACCACTGAGCTGCCGTACAGTGCTCCATCCTCCCTCACCCTGCCGCTTTGTCCTCTGTCCTCCTCCTCCCACCGCTCTGTGCTCCGTCCTCCCCCTGCCTGTGCTGTTCCATCCTCCTCTACCGCTTCCTCCTCCCCTCCGCCACTCCATCCTCCATTCTCCCTCTGCCTGTGCTGCTCTGTCCTCCCCCACCCCACTGCTTTGTCCTCCGTCCTCCTCCCCCCCGCCGCTCTGTGCTCCATCCTCCCCTCTGCCGCTCCGTCCTCCCCCACCCCACCGCTTCCTCTTCCTTCCT
Organism: Allobates femoralis; assembly: GCA_033576535.1. Lineage (NCBI taxonomy): Eukaryota > Metazoa > Chordata > Amphibia > Anura > Aromobatidae > Allobates > Allobates femoralis. The sequence continues at coordinate 72,982,245 of JARQOC010000004.1, read as the reverse complement.
TTGTCCACCTCCCCTCCGACACTCCATCCTCCGTCCTCCCCCTGCCTCTGCTGCTCCGGCCTCCCCCACCTCGCCGCTTTGTCCTCCATCCTCCCCTCCCCTGCCGCTTTGTGCTCCGTCCTCCCCCTGCTTCTCCATCCTCCCCCTGCCTGTGCTGCTCTGGCTTCCCCCACCCCACCACTTCATCCTCCTCTCCCCCACGGCTCTGTGCTCCGGCCTCCCCCTGCCGCTTTATCCTCCCTCTGCCTGTGCCGCTGCATCATCCCCCAACCCACCGCTTCCTCCTCCTTCCTTTGTCCTTCTCCCCTCTGCCACTCCATCCTCCGTCCTCCCCCTGCCTGTGCTGCTCTGGCCTCCCACACCTTGCCGCTTCGTCCTCCACCCTCCTCTTCCCTGCCGCTCTGTGCTCCGTCCTCCCCGTGCCCCTCTGTCCTCCCCCTGCCACTCTGTCCTCCCCCTGCCGCTCCGTCCTCGCCCTGCCTGTGCCGCTCCATCCTCCCCCACCGCTTCCATCTTCCTTTGTCCTCCTCACCTCCACCACTCCATCCTCCGTCCTCCCCCTGCCTGTGCTGCTCCATCCTCCCACCCCGTCGCTTTATCCTACATCCTTCTCTCCCCCACCGCTCTGTGCTTCATCCTCCCCCTGCCGCTCCGTCCTCCCCATGCCTGTGCCACTCCATCCTCCCCCACCCCACCGCTTCCTCGTCCTTCCTTTGTCCTCATCACCTCCTCCACTCTATCCTCCGTCCTCCCCCTGCCTGTGCTAATTCGTCCTCCCCCACCCTGCCGCTTCATCCTGTCCTCCACCCCCCCACCCCCGCCGCTCTGTGCTTCATCCTCTCCCTGCTTCTCCATCCTCCTCCACCCCACTGCTTCCTCCTCCTTCCTTTGTCCTCCTCCCCTCTGCCACTCCATCCTCCGTCCTCCCCCTGCCTGTGCTGCTCCGTCCTCCCCCACCCTGCCACTTCGTCCTCCGTCCTCCTCCCCCCTGCTGCTCTGTGCTCCATCCTCCCCTGCCGCTCCTTCCTCCCCCTGCCTGTGCTGCTACATCCTCCCACACCCCGCCCCTACCTCCTCTGTCCTCCATCCTCCTCCCCCCTGGTGCTCTGTCCTCCCTTCTCCCCCCTGCCACGCCGTCCTTTCCCCACCGCTCCTCCTTCAAAGTTCCTCCCAATTCAGCCCTCACCGCCTTCCCCATGCAATCTCTATTTCTATATTCTAGAATACCCGATGCGTTAGAATCGGGCTACCATCTAGTTGTAACATAGTCTGCTTTATTGCCACCAACTGTGCTATTTTCTGACTTTGTGCTATAGACACCTCTTCCTTATTTCTGAAAAATAAATAAACAGTTGTTGGTTCAGTTACCACTAACTCCACATTGTCTGCCCCATTGCCTCCTTGCACCCCACATCAAAAACTACTACATCTAGTATTTTGTATGACCTCCATGATTTTTATGGACAGCACCAAGGCATCCAGGCATGAAATAAACAAGTTGTCAAAATATTGCAACATCTTTTTCAATTCTTTAAGAACAACCTCTTGAAGAACCTGAAGCACATAGGTGTTTCATTGGGCTCAGATCAGGAGGCACACGTTGTAAAAGTGCACATCTACCAAGGGCACAGAGTGACAGCAGAATCTTCTCTTTTAGTATAGAGAAGTACACCTGTGAATTCATGATGCCATCAATGACATGTAGATCCCCAACACCAGCAGCTCATGCAGCCCCACATAAGGACACTGCCACCACCATGTTTCACTGTAGGCACCATGCATTTTTCTTTGTACGTCTCACTTAAGTAACACCATACAGTTTTGAAGCCATCTGTACCAGGAACATTTATTTATCTTGGATTCATTACTCTAGACTATAGAGTCCCAGTAGTCTTCACATTTGTCAGTATGGACCCTAGTAAATTGTTAGTGGCTTTTTGATGCATGGGCTTTAGGAGAGCCTCTCTTTTTGGATGGAACACATGCATGGTATTCCTCAGCAGTGTACGCCATATTGTGTCATGGGAAACACTTGCCCCAGTTTGGCTTTCCCCTTCATTAGATAACTGCCAGGGCCTATGGGCTATGGATAGCAAGATCCTGGAGAGTGAAAGTTGGCTGACAGAGTGATCTATTGGAGACGGGTCAGAGGATTGACTGAAGGACAGACTGATCAACAGGAGATGGGTCCTGGGAAAGGATGCCTAGCAGTATGACCCGTGAGTTTATAACTCATCAAGGTTTATGTGCCAGGATGGGAATGAAAGAGTAGACAAAGTGAGTGCCTAGAGCAGGAGTTCCATAAGTGTCAGAGACTTAGAGACTAAGTTCAGCCATATTGGCAAATCAGTTCCTTGAAGAGGAGAACAAGACATGAAACAGTTGGAGGAAATAAGATTTTTATGGACTTTACTGTGGTGCTACGCTGGGTTGTGGTGAAGCAAGTGAGACAAATAGAGGCAGAAATTAGTGAGCACAAAAAAGTAAACAGCTGTGGTTAGAGGCGTTCTGTGTCCAAGACAAAACATATAAGAAGTCTATGTACATCAATAAAATGTTTAATAAGAACTGGTGGTCTCCATCATTGAACTGGTTTATGTCTTGTTCTGGCCTGCTGAGGTCATTGGCATCATGCAGCCTGCAAAGGTATATCACCTCCCCAGCACTAGTCCACACACCCAGTCAGGACTCTATCTTTCATGTAATGTGTTGGGGTGCACCAGAAGGCTATCTCACCCATGGCTACCCCAGTATTCCTTCCCTAGTGTACGTCCACACACCCAGCCAGGATTCCCTCTATCATGTAACATGCCAGAAGAAGACTACCTCAACCATGTCCAATGACCCACACAATGTTGCACTTGCATGTTGATTTTATACAACCCTTCTCACCAGAAGACAGTCCTGTTTAGTTGATAACTTCTATGGTTGGCCTGGACTTCTCTGCATGATGGTTGTACTTCCCATCTTTGTTAAATGTTGGTATTACGTTTGCTACAGTATACTGACTGATAAGTAAAGCTTTGCTGATCTTGAGCCTTCACATTTCTTGCGTGAAAAAATGATTGTCTGTCTCAGGTCTTGTGACATTTCTCTTCTATGTGGGGCCTTTGGTGACAACATGAAATAGCAGTAGGGTCTATGACCAAACATACATGATGATCTATGAGGGATTGTCGCTGTCTGAGGCTAGCTTCACACCACGGCTTTTTGGATCCGGGGCTCTCTGGTGTGAACTGGACACGCCCGGATCTGATTCCGGACCCATAGTGACCCTATTGGGCCGGAATACGCTGGATGAATGTATTTTGGCATCCGGTTTTTGGATGTCCAGGAAAATCCGGAAGGAATCGGACTTTTCTCCCTGACACAAAAACGGAGCATGCACCATTTTTGTGTCCAGGAAGAAAATTCTCCCCAAATCAGATCCTCCTGGATTCTCCCGGATCCTACAGGATCCGGGGCAATCCGGCGCTCCCTAACATGGGAGCCTACGGAGCCCCTGTCCGGGAGGATCCAGGAAGCGGACACCTGCGGCTGCACGCCGCTGTTAGTTCATCATCAGCAGCGGCACCTGCGTCCGGCTGCACACCGGACCGGGGGGGATATTTGCCCTCCAGTTCTGTGTGCTGATCCGGTCCGGGGCTGTCAGGTTCACACCCCGTGGTGTGAAGCCAGCCTTAGCCTTAATTATTACTTAAACAATACCTATTGCCTGAAATGAAGAAACCACAACTTCTATTTGGAACAAATGGCCACAGCTGTTATTAACCAAATGTATATATTTATCGCGGCTACAGCAATGCCACATCCAGTGTAATAACATAACCAATATACCCATAAAGCATTACCAAACAACTGATAGGTTCCTATACTCTGGCCATAAACAACAGTCCAGAGGTCCCCCGGCCACAACCAAAAATAGCCCAAGGGGTTGGGGTATTAACATTACATCATTAATACCCCCTGAACTTGTAGGACCTGCTCCAAGTTCCCATTTTCTTTCTACAAAGCCACTTCCTCATTAGTGACTTTGTACCACCAACCGAATGTCAGTACCACCAGTCTCTGCAATCGAACCTATCCCTCCGCTGTGACAACTTCACCCATCACAATTGCTCTCATTGACGCCCATTTTTTTAAATCTTTTTTTTAATAACTCTAAAAAAAACAAATAGCTCTGTGTGTGGTCAGACGGATCCTGGACATTGGATAAAGAGGAGGTACCAACCCCCTCCCTCCATATGTTCTGTATATCTTCCTTTTCTACTCAACTCACTAAACCTCCCCACCAATGAAAACTCCCCATTCCTGCACCAATCCTGAACTCCCCAATAATGCAATCCTGCACTCAAAACCCTTAACCCCTAAGACATCATGCCCCTCCATATTGTCATGGGCTTGTTCACCCTGATAGAGCTCTCTGGCTCCTCTATACTGTGATACCAACAATAGTTGGATATAACCCAAGTAATAGACCTAAAATACAAATTTTAATAGTGATTAGATAAAATTCAAATCACACAAAAGGAAAATGTTAAAAATAAGACACAGAATTCCCCAAGTGACCACTAAGATCACAGCGGTCACTAGGGGCAAGAACATAAAAAAAAGAGCATACGAGTATCCAGCAAAGACCTAAAAAGCAGGGGTGGGGAACCTCAGACCTCAGGGCTAAATGCGGCCCTCGATGACTTTTCTGCAGCCCCTGAGCAGATTCCTGGGGACCGCAGTGCTCAGGCTGGCAGACGCATTTTGACGACTGTCTGCCCTTTAAATCCATCTCCCCATTGATCTCTATGTTCCAACCTCGGCCCCCCCAGTGAGGTATATGCTCCCAGCCTCTCCTGTGGTGTCTACAGCTTTAGCAAACCTGGAAAAGCAGTTGAGAAGCAACATGACCAATATCACTCACGCCAAAAAGAAGCAGCTCCAGCCACCACAGTAGGGGGGAGGTGATTGTTTTCAAGTTGATAATTTTGTACGGCCCCCGAAGAACTGCAGAAATTTCCAAATGGCCCTTGGCATGAAAATGGTTCCCCGCCCCTGACCTAAAGGGTAAATCTCAAAATGTCAATGAAGGCAACTCTTAATATATGGTTATAACATCCAGTACAACCCTATGTACCAACAGGTGCCTATATGGTTACGGTATAGTAAAACCACAACAACAGCCTATGTGGTCCTAGTCATAAATGTTTTGCCATAAACAAATTGATAGAAAAAGGAAAGATCTCACCACTTTCTTGGGAAATACTTCTCTATCCACTGCTAACAAATGTACCTTTCGTCTTCGAGGGGGAACCGTATAACGTCACGTCCTTCACAACTACGTTGTTCCTTCTAACAGAGAAATTGATTTTACGCCTCCCAACGCATTTCAATGGTTCTCATATCATTAAGGGAGTGATCACAATTATGGGTCTCAATTATACTATATCAAGGAGAACCTTCCGGTCATTCATCATCACAATGTGCTGTAATCAAACTAATAAGTTTAACAGTAACAATTATGCAAAAAATAGGGTAGGGAAAGAGGAAAAAGCAGCTTATCAGCCCCTTTCACTATGCACCAAAGAGGCTCGCATGGCATCGTCCAAGGTCCAGGCTCCACAATAAAGATGCAAGTAGTGAATTCAGTGACAGAAAATCAGTAGTTGCAATAAAAGGTGATGTTTATTCCCAATGTCTAAAACTTCACATAGTTACAGTCAGGGCTGTGGAATAGGTAAGTCACATATCCAACTCCGACTCTTCAATTTCCTGGAATCCGACTGCGACTTCGACTCCACGACTCTGACTCCCATACCCATGGCTGTGAAATAAGTAAGCCACATGGTCTCCAACTAAATGCACTCTGCAGGAAAAAGACATCACAGGGGCAAAATACCAGTGCTCCAATCACTCTCAATCTCCTTCTCTTGGAGGGGGTGATTTCTGGTATTTTTTTATGTACACACTTTTGATCCTTCTTTTGCTAATTATTATCATTCATGAATTTAGTGTTTAGGGACTCGTAAGTGTGAGGATCCTTGATGTGGATTAATGAGCTAACGTGTTTTGGTCCAAAATACCTACCAACAGCTCTCAGTTTTTTCATGTTTTGTATTGTTTTTCTTCTGCAGGCTGCAGGTACGCCACAGAGGGCGTCTGTCTTATTGCTGTGCATTGATATATTGCCTAACAGCCCACCTAGATCTAATAGTAAGGGCGCACGTATTAGGCTGGGCACACTGCACCATACGTGTGTGACTGATGCCCTATGGGAACCTTATTATGTGTGCATAAAAAATATCACCAATCGCCCTCTTCAAGAGGAGGAGGTTGGGAGTGATTGGAGCACTGGTATTTTGCACCTGTGATGCCTTTTTCTTATATTATTGAGGCCCACTGCATCCTGCTGAGTGCATTTGGTTGGAGACCATATAGCTGCTCTGGTGAGTTTTTGAACTTGTGTGCCTTCTATTGCTAATTATTATCATTCAGTAATGGTGGGTTTACACGCCGCGATATCGGCGTCCAACTCCGACCCAACTCCGACAAAAAGTCACGTGGGTCGCGAGTTGGAGCCGATATCGGGTGCGCGTTGTATTGTTTTAGCATCCAACGCGATGCTGGAACGATGCCAAAACGATATCGGAGTTGAATAGCAAAGCTATTCAACTCGCCGATATCGCAAGGCCGTTGTACCAGCATCGCTGCGTGTGACAGCCCAACTCCGATGTGTACGCTCACGTCACCCATTCACTCCCATGTTAACTGGTCGTTCCTGGGTTGGTGGGCGTAGACATCGGAGGGACGTTGCATCCCGATATCACGGCGTGTAAACTGGCGATGCGATGCAGGGAGAAACGTGCACTAAATGCGCACTCCCGCGTCGTTGCCTCCGATATCGCCGCGATATCGGGACGTGTAACCCCACCATTAGACATATATCTAACTCCAACAACTCCACCCAAAATGGACATTGACTTCAACTCCACGACTCCAACTCCACGGCCCTGGTTATAGCCATCCAGTAGTGTTTGCACTGCTCAGATCTTAATCATGGTCTCACCCTGTCACTTTGTAATCAGCTGTAAATCATCTTTGAGGAAACCTGGACTCAGAGTCTATGTCTCAGGGGAATGAAATTCCCAGGTAATTTTCTACCAGCAATCCCTATTTTTACCCCCTAAATCCCAACCACCCATCCTTGATACTTTGCAAGACATATTATAAGGAAAACTAGTGGAGCTTGATAAATTTGATAACATCATGGCTTGCGTTATGCAGCCTCCCCTAACTAAGATGCCCTTTTATCTCAAAATTCCCACCCAGTGCCCTGATCGCGTCATTTTCGATGAGGGCCTATCTATTACATGAGACACATGTTGGACCGTACGCTATCTCATTCTCAAGTGTGCTTGGTGACAGACAGACGCATCATACCGCTGCGTGTTCATATGCTAAGATTACCCATATGAGTCAGAGATAGTGCGTCTTAGTCTATGGACAAAGGGCATGTGATGCTCACTGATACGCCCATTGAAGTCAAGTCAGTTACCACGGCACAGTTACAAACTGCGCTCCATGAGAAGATACGGCAAAGGCATTGAGGGTTAATGCCATGCCTATTAGCCGTATAGACTGAACCTAATAGTAGTAGATTAGCTATTTTTAATTACTCTCAAGCAACTTGTCAATCAACGCTGTCATGGGGAGAATTAGGATACTTAATTCAAAATAAGTCATCCTATATCTCATGCGCCCATGATACATCCAAATATAGGTTATAACAGGAACAATCTAAATTATAGTTACACCTAAAAACACAAATTAGGCTTTATGAATCGCACGAGGATGACCAGAATTAAGAAAAGGGGAAGGTTCAGATAGATCATCATATTGCCGCATTGGACAGAGAAAGAACCAGAGAGGCACGGCTGCTTAGTGTATTTCATAGGGGATTAAAGAGAAAGGCAGAGGCACCTTAGGAGACAGGAGAGACTCACTCCGATCCCTAAACAAGTTAGGAACCTAACCCTGCCTGAACAGCGGAGGTCGGCACCCTACTTATAGAACGCAAATGGTCAGTAGCGTAACTTGAAGCTCATGGGCCCTTATGCAAAAGCTCCAACGGGGCCCCCAATTATTGTAAATCTTTAATAGCATTGGTCCTTTTCTATAGCCAAAAGGACTTTTGGGGCCCCCTAGGTTGCAGGGCCCGGGTGCGATTGCAACCTCTGCACCTATTGTAGTTACGCCCCAGCAAATGGTGCTAACACTCCTCGGCGGCTCTCCCTACTATTCTGTCTCTACATCTACAACTATAAGAAAGGAATAAAAGAGAGATATTCGTTCAGGCCTTATGGGGTAGTTGTTCCCAATTTAAAGATCCATTTTGTGTCTGCCTGAAGGATCTTCTTATCTCAGTCTCCTCCTCCGGGTGATGGGGTTATGAGATTAATACCCATAATGGGTGAGTCTCTTCTGTCACCTGGATCAGTCTCAAAAATCCAAATTCATATTTCATTTTTGTATCCCTACATCTTTTCTATCATTTATATCTAGATAAGACCACTTATACCTAAAAATGCGCAAACAATTGGCATTATCCAAGGCGGTCCTCATTAATTTCACTGATGGAACAGATTTGGGTAGATTGAAGCCGGTCACTTTTAGTTCCACAGACGCAATAAAGCAATAATTAATAGAGCTCTACACATACAACAGGAACTGTCCTGATTCGGGAATATAAATTATGGAATATCTTGGAGATAACATCAATACTTGGACAGTAATAAAAGTCTATTTACCTGGTAATGAAGAGAAGGTGATGAGCAATGTTCAAGTATCTCGCCACTTCATGATGTCTATCAATAGAGCGGATCCTTCTGACGTCGGGGGTCGCTCTCCTGTGTTCCTTAAAGATTCTTCCCCTTCTCAGACTCCTTTCAGACCAGTCTTCCCTGAGTAATGCAGATCTGCTCAATACTCGGTTCCAGTAACATAATGGGAGACGTGATGATAAAAAAGGAAAGTTAGAGGCGATAACACAGTCTGGGTGGAACCTGTTCAAAAAATGAATCTCCACCTTTATTTATTAAGCTTTCAAGATTAATATTTATCACTTTGCATATCTATAATTCCAAAGGAATAAGAGACTTGAGAATTGAGCCTGAGTAATTTGCCTTCCAAGCTTCATCAGGAACACAATACTAAATCACAACTCATCACTAAAGCCTGCTCCGATCACAAATCCTTCAGCCTCTAATGAAGAAACACAAAACGCTTTCTTGACCGCTTCATATTTTTTCTTTTTCTCCTCCCATCTATTAGGCTGCCTTCACATTAGCGTTTGGCGCCGCAGCGTATGCTGCGTTCCCATACGCAGTCAAACGCATGCGCACTGCGTTCCTATGTTTAACATTAGAACGCATAGTGCCTGCGTTTGGCAGCGTTTGCTGCGTTCGGGTGCGGATGCGGACCATATCTGCTCCTTCCGGTGTCCCGCGTCCGCACCTGGGACGCAGCATGTCGCGTCTCTGGTGCGGGCGAGAGTGTGTGATCTGTACGCAGGCATCCGCCTGCACACAGATCACTAATGGCGGGCAATGAGAGCGCATGGCGATCTGCAAGCATCTGCAGACCGCCGTGCTCTCCATTATAAACATAGGGGTCGCGGTCTGCATGCAGATGCTTGCAGATGCATCTGCAAAACGCTGCAGATGCATCTGCAAGTCTGAAGGCAGCCTTAAAGAGACATGACTTTTTTATTTTTCCACCAACATTGCCATATGAGGGTTGGTTTTATGCAGAAAAACTTGTAGTTTTGAATTTCACTGTTCATTCTACCATGTTCTTAACAAAGGGAGAAACATTCCCAAGTGTGGTAAAATTGTGAACAAAGGCAACTTTGGTGACCTGTGATGAGCAAGCATTGAAATGCTTGAGTGCTTGGATAGGTCAGTCAACTGAACTCAACCTAAAATTGCTTGTTCTCACCCACAAAGCTCTTTTTTTTTGTAATCATCTTTTTTATTCAATTTTCAACATTTCAATGTACATTGCGTTTAACAGGTAGAACTGTATCAATTATCACACAAACTATAAAATTGATCATAAGCATGGTTTGAAGAAATTTAGCGATGTACAGCTTTCTTAACCATAAGTCATGTTATCAACCTTCCACATAACTGTCCTCCCCCCTCCCCCCCTCCCATTGCGATAGTTCTGTGATGATTCGTGTGTCTAAACGTCTCTTGTAATCTCCCAGGGTATCTGCATAAAATATTTTTCTTTACGTTTCGGAGTATTCTATGTGTAGTGTTCTCATGGTTCTGTGTCACATCTGAGTTTTCCCAGATTTCCCTCCAGTTCCATCTTTGCATACCATGCCGTGTTCCTGAAGGGCATCATAAATTCCCTAATGTCCTGATCTGTCATCACGTTTTCAATGAAAGGTCGCCATTTCTGAAAGAATTTTGTGGTCAGCTTAGATGGTGATCTCAATGTTTCCGTTCTTTCCAGAAACGCTACATTTTTCATTGCCGTGACGAGTACCCGTGCGTTTGGTAATGACTCATCCAGCCAGCACTGTAGTATGAGGCGTTTGGCCAATATAGCTATTGTGTGAAATAATGTCAAAGGAGTCGGTGCCCGGTCAGTCTTGTCGATGTAGTGGAACAACCATAGCAGTGGGGATAATCCAATTTCATGTCCAGCCATGTTCGTTGTTAGTGTCTCAACCCCCCTCCACAAATTTTGTGTTGTTGGGCATGACCATAGTCCATGTTCTATATCTGTCATCGGCGTCTTACATTTGGGACAAGCTAGCCATCTCTGCGTTCCTCCCTGTTTTGAAGGGATATTAAAGCCCTGGATAGTCCCGTGCATCACCCTATATTGGGTGTCTCTCCATCTCTCATTCTCTAAGTGTCGTCTTGCTAATTGCCACCCCTCTAATAGTTTTGTTGTCAAGTCTTGGTCTGGGAAGCGTTTTTTCCATCGTCGGAACAGTTTGTCTGGGGTAGTCGGTCTTAATATCTTTTGCAGCCCTGCATAAAGAAACGAGATGTTTATGTTGGATGGATTCGAATCTATTGTGTTTGCCCAAAGCTCGTTGTTTATCTCCCTCTTTATATCTAGGAGGTTCTCCATTAGTTGATATCGTATCTGGTAGTATTGCAGAAAATGTGTATTTGAAAGTCCAAATTTCTGCAATATTTCCCGACCCGACAACCACCTTTTTTCATTTAGGTTCATGAGGTCTTTCATAGTGTTCACTCCTTTTTCCCTCCATATCTCAAAGAGTTTATTAAGGCGGCCTACTTTGAATCCAGGATGGTTCCAAGGTGATAAATGTATTGAAATTTTCCATGAGAGTCTCATTTTTTTCCTAATGGCTTTCCATGTGGCAATGGTATCTCTGCAGACCGTCGTGTCCTTAATCTTTTTTGGTATGACCGATAATGGGGAGTGGAGTAGGGCCGGTAATCCCCATGGTTTGGCTAATTCACTTTCTAGTAGAACGTCAGAGTATCTATCTGTGTTGTGTAACCAGTCTGCTACATGTCTGGCCATACAGGCGAGGTTGTAGCCCCTTACATCTGGTAGTCCTAGTCCACCCATGTCTTTTGTCTGTAGGAGGGTCTGCATCGCTATCCTCGCTCTCCCACCTCTCCATAGAAATTTTGAAAATGCTTTATTGAGCCGCTTGACATCTGCGTGTTTCAGCAATAAGGGAATTGTTTGTAGCGGATATAGGAGCCTTGGAAAACTGATCATTTTAATCAAGTGCGCCCGTCCTAACAGAGACAAGGGTAGGTCTTTCCATCTCAGTAGTTCCTTTTCAATCTTTTCAATTATTGGGGCAAAGTTGTATTTATAAATTTGCGCAGGTGATCTGGCCAGTAGGATTCCTAGATATCTTATCTTGTCTTTCGCTACCTGTATATTTTCATATTGATTTCCTGTCTGCAAGGGGGGTGATTTCTGAAGGAACATTATTTCGCATTTGTTTTTGTTGAGCGCGAAACCTGAAGAGTTACCCAGTCTTTCTATTACTGTGAGGGCTTTTTTGAGTTCTTTATCTGGATCGTTTAAGAAGAGGATAACATCGTCGGCAAACATCGCCAGACGTGCCTCTTTTGATCCCACCATGATGCCCCTGAACACCTTGTGGTGTTCTAGGTACATTGCCAGTGGTTCAATTGCCATGTTGAATAATAGGGGCGATAGTGGGCAGCCCTGTCTAGTTCCTTTCTTAAGGCTAATGGCATCTGATAGGAATCCCGGTATGCTCACCTTAGCTTTCGGGTTGTTATATAGGGCCCCGAGATACGTCCTAAAGTTCCCCGTGAGGTTGTATGTTTTGAAGACTTTATCCAGCCATGTCCATCGTACATTGTCGAAAGCCTTTTCGGCATCTAATGTGATTATGGCTGGATAACCTTTTTCCTCTCTCTCCCTTCCCCTCACTACGTCCATTATCAGCATTGCTTTGCGTATGTTCGTTGTAGTGGATCTGCCTTTTATAAAACCTGCTTGGTGAGCGGGAATGAGATTCGGTAAAATTGAGGCTAAGCGGTCAGCCATTATTTTTGACATTAATTTTAAGTCTTGATTAATTAATGATATTGGTCGATATCCCGATGGGTCTAGGGTGTCTTTTCCTGGTTTGGGAATTAATTTAATGTATGCCATGTTCATGGCCTCGGGTATTTGAGTTCCTCGTAAGAATCCATTGTATAGGTCAGTAAGTATCGGGGCAATCTGGTCTTTCATGGCTTTAAAATATGCTCTGTTGAAACCATCAGGACCGGGCGCCTTGTTTGCACTCAGTCCTCCTATTGCTCCCTCAACCTCTTCTTTTGTGACAGGGCTATTGAGGAATAGTAAGTTATCCTCGGTTAGTTTTGGTAAGGGAAGCGAGTCTAGCCAAGCAGTATCCCCCTCGACAGCAGCTTCAGAATCTTGGTCTAAATACAGTTTTGCATAGTATTTTCCCAGCGTCTGGACCACCTCTTTGGGATTATTTTTAATTGTTCCGTGTCTGTCACGTATTTTGAGGACATGCGTCTGGGGTCTTTTCTCTCTCGCCAGATTGGCCAGCAGACGTCCGGCCTTGTCTGCAAATTTGTGGAGTTTAAGATCCATTTGTGTTTTGTATAAGGCCTCGCGTCTGGCTGCCCATTCGTCGAAATCTTTTTTCGCCTGTTGCCAAGATTTCTTATTGTCATCCGTGTCTACCTCCTGGTAAAGACAGTATGCTTCTCTAGCAGCTGCGCTGGCTTTGCTATATTGATCTCCTATGAATTTCTTGCGTTTTATTTCGTGCGCCATAATATGGCCGCGCATTACCGCCTTCCCCGCTTCCCAAAACAGAGGGGGGTCTGAGCGGTGTATCTCGTTATCTCTAGAGTAACGTTGCCACCATTCCGTCATCATTGCCACGAAATTTTCTTCACGTGTCAATGAGTCTGGAAACCGCCACAGTATGTCCCTTCCTTTTGGGTAGGAATCACTGATTTCCAGGAGTACTGGGCTATGGTCTGAGATAACCATCGTTTCTATATTGATTTCCATCACCCTCTGAAGTAGGCGCGGGGAGGTCAAGAATGTGTCTAATCGCGACCATGTATTATGTGCATGCGAGTAATGTGTATATTCTCTGCCGAGCGGATGTAAGGATCGCCAAGCATCGGGAACTGTGCAATTGACTGATAGCTCTGTCAAGAAGCTCTGTTGCCCATTTCCATCCTTTCGCTGCAAGGTTCGTGTCTGATCCCCTCGTCTGTCTTCTAGTTCATTAAAAACCATGTTAAAGTCACCCCCTATTAGTTTAACAGGTTCCTTGTCGGTCAGTAGACGCTGTCGAATGTTATTAAAGAAAGTCCGTTGGGCTATGTTAGGGGCATATATATTATAAACACTTAGTATATCGTTTTGCAATTGTAAGACTAGGTGGCTCATTCTCCCTTCATCATCTGCTTCATGTATCATGACTTCATGTGCCAAGGATTTATTTATCAAAGTTAAAACCCCTGCTTTCCGGTTTACTGCCCCCGAGCCATATATCTCGCCTACCCACATCTTTTTTAGACGGAAGAAGTCTTCCTTGGTCAGGTGGGTTTCCTGGAGTAGCGCCACATCTACTTTCAATCTCTTGAGGTGTCTCAATATCATCATGCGCTTTGCTGGGGAGCGCATCCCCTTGACATTCCAAGTTACCCACCTGACCATGATGGTATTCTAGTCTTTAGTAATGGGTAGTAAAGTTTACCTATGGTGTGAAAGTGGAACCATGATACCTCAATTTTCTTATCGCATGGCATTATCTTACATTTTTTCCTTCTTATGCATGTTCCTGAGAGATACAGTCGTACATTAGTAACAGAATCGCAGTATTTCAAAAAACCTTCACAAACATCTACAATATCCCTTTCCCCTCCCAACCCTGTGTATTCCCACCCTATTTCCCTTGTGCTCACTTCTCTTTTTTCCTCCATTTTTTGTCTCCTCTGGCTCCCCGAGGGATCCAGGGCAGATGAATACATCGGTATTTGTATTCCGCCGTTTGATTCAGTTGTGAACTGTGTGAGGTTGACTAGGAGACATCAGGATGAAAAGCAGGAGGTGAGCACGACCCCTCAAAATATATACATTCCATTACTTTACTCTCCCACCCCTTCCATTTCCCATCCTCTCCCCCCTTAAACCCTCACGTTCAGGGCATTGTTTCCTCTTTCTTCGCTCGTATGTTTTATATTGCCTCCAAATCTTCTCCGCCATCAGCCATTCCCTCCAATAGGCAAATTTCTGGTGTGGCTGTGTACATCAACAGTCATGCCTTAAGGCGTTAGGTCTTATGGCCTGTTAACGGCCATCGTTACGTAAGTCCATCAGTCATTCGGTGTACCGTGTATTCCATCAGAGTGGGTCGTTAAATTCAGTTCGGTAGTAGTATCCAGTATGCGTTGGTACCGTTCCTTGGGAATATGGCCAGTGAGTTAGGTGTGTTGTCAGTTAAATCTCATCTCTTGGCCGTCTTTTTTGGTATTGCCAACTTTTTTCCTTGACCAACTCGATTTTTGCTGTCTTTGATTATTCGGTGGCTGCCGGTCTGGTGTTGCCGTTCCCGTGCTTACTCCCGAGCGTAGATGGTAGGGACGCTGCGATTCTCCTTCTCTTGGTTCTGTCAACTGGCTGTTTAGCGCCTTTCTGATGTCCGGGGAGGACGGGACTGAGCTGGGGGGAGGCGTACGTTGTCGTTGTACAAAATCCATGGCTTCTTTGGGTGACTGGAAGGACATTGTTTCTCCTCCCGGTGCTCTAAATCTTAGAGTGGCTGGGAATAGCATCTGAAATCTCACATTTTTCTTGTAGAGTAACGTGCATACCTCACTGAATCCTTTACGTTTCCTCATAACTTCCGCTGAGTAGTCTTGGTAAAGGAGCACTTTGTGTCCCCGTATACGCAGTGGAATGCGGCTTGCTTTGTAAGCTCTCAATATCTCCTCTTTGTCTCGATCATTCAGGTATTTTGCTATGGAATGCCTAGGTTTGGTCGCCTCTCCTCCTTGTCTTTTTTGTGACGCGCCCACTGGTCTTGTCTCCTCTGTTACCATGTCTCTTGGTGGGCCAATTCTGTGTGTCCTTTCAGTAGGGCAGGGGTGTGTGAGACCTAGAGTTTTCGGTAGGTCTACTTCAAATATGTCTATTAGTTGATTAGGAGAGATTGTTTCAGGGAGGCCAACTAGCTTAAGGTTGCATCTGCGGCTTCGATTTTCTAGGTCGTCTAGTTTATTTAGGGCATATGAGGAGTTTTTGTGCAGCTCATCTAATTGTTGTTCTAAATCCAGTATACGCTCCTCTGCCGTTGCCAGACGTTCCTCTGTTTCACTTAATCTCTGATCATGGCTGCTCAATTTTGTCTGCATCCCTTCTGTTGTTGAACGGATCATCTCCGTCATTGCTTGGCGAAATTCCTCTGCCATATATGTCGCCATTTCCTTTGCTAGTTGCTTGTAATTAATGGCAGGCAGCACATTTGGGACATTCATGTTGTTAAGGTCTCTCTTATGTGGGGGGCAGTCAGGGAGTATGCGCGCCATTTTTCCTCCCGGTTCTTCCCTCTGTTTTCCAAATCTCCCTCCATCCTCTCCATCCATGCTAGCCTCCCCCTCGCTCTGGCTCTCATCTCCCTCAGTACCTGCTTCCGCCATCATTTCTGGGATATGGACGGTTTCTCCTGCCGTCTTCTCCTCTTCCTGTCTCTCCTTTAGAGCCGCGCCGGGCGCCGCCATTGTTAGCCCTGCTGTTGGAGCGGATCTTCCCGTCTGCTTGTCTCTGCCCTTTTCTCCGCCGCGAGACACGAACCGATCTAGTGCCGTCGGTTTCATGTGTCCTCCGCGGTCTCCTATGTTGGATTACGGCAGGTTACGGTGCTATTTGGGTGGTTTATGCTGCCCTGGGTCCCGGAGCGTCTTCTCTATCGGCTCTGCATGGAGGCGCCGGAACCGGAAGTTGATCCCCACAAAGCTCTTCACGGTGCAGCTACCTCTCCTCCTTCATCTCTGTCTAACACCCCACCCGTTGTCTACGTTCTACAAGCAACCTTCGACTAACATTGCCACTAATTCGAACCTCCCACTCTCAGCTCTAAGATTTCTCTCAAGCTGCACCAATTCTTTGGAATGCTCTACCCAAGAAATTAGGACCACAGTTTTAGGCGCTCCCTAAAAACACATCTTTTTAGGGCAGCCTATCACGTTAGCTAATCGAAGTCCTCTACATATAGCCCATTCACTCTTTCTCTTTAACATAACTCTACGCCAAACTTTACCAAACCCAAACTCTCTACATAGATTGTCTGGTGACAGCTCGTGCTGCCTTCATCTATCCTCCATTTCTTGTAGATGTCTGACTATCATTGTAATAAGCCCCTGTACTTTGTGTCACCCCCACCTCATTGTAGATTGTAAGCTCTTACAAGCAGGGCCATCATTATTTTGCTTTAATTATTGTATATTTTATAATTGTTACTTATGACTGTCTATGAACCTCTATTCTATTCTATGTAAAGCGCTGCGGAATATGTTGGTGCCATGTAAATAAATATTATTATCATTATTATTATTACTGAGTATAATGGAAGCCAATAGGAAACTCAAACGTGTTTATGGAAAACCCTTACGGAAGGGCTGTGTGTGTATGTGTGTGTGCGTGCGTGCGTGCGTGTGTGTGTGTGTGGGTAGACCACAGGAAAATTGCTGAAACAGATGGAAATGGGGACAGCATTTGGAAAATGCCGGGATGTGTCTCTGACTCCCAGGTCTTTGCTGAGAAAAATGTTGTTAGGGTGCCGTCACACGCTTCAATTTAGTGATCGATATTGTTAGCGATCACATGCACGCACGATCGCTAACAATATCGTTCAGATCGCTGGTGAGCTGTCACACAGACAGACTCACCAGCGATCAATGGACCAGAAACGATTTAAATATCGTTTCCATGATGTCTTGCTCCCGCTGCCAGCCTGCAGTAAGCAGTAGCAGGCTGGTTTCCAAGGTAAACTGCGGGTATCTAGGCAGCGCGCGCTGCCTAGATACCCGATGTGTACCTTAGTTACCAGCTCACCGGCTGGTATCTAAGGTACACAGTGGGTAACTAAGGGTGAGCGGAGATGGCTGGTAACTAAGGTACACTTTGGGTATCTAGGCAGCGTGCACTGCCTAGTTACCCCCAGTTTACCCTGGATACCAGCTCCCAGCGCTTCCTGAGAGGCACTGGGTTCTGGCTGATCGCATCTCCCCGTGTCACACGCAGCGATGCTGCGTGTACACCGGACGACTGTCGTCAGGTTTTAGAACAGATTCTAAAACTTGGCGACCATCAACCAGCGATTTATCGCTGGTTGATTGAGCATGTCACACGCGTCAATATCGCTGCAACGTCATGTGCAGCAGTGATCGTGCACACGATATTGACGCGTGTGACGGCCCCATTAGAGTATTACTTCATTTTTACAGTCTGGCAATAAAATATACAAAGCCGAAGATAAAATGAATTTTACAGGAAAAAATGTTAGGAAACATTCTTTATTGAATAATAATTATTTCTATATAAGGTATATTTTAAAAAGAAAAAAAATACCGCCTTCTCCACCTCTTAATAGCAAGAGCATCTCACTGTATTTTGTTGTCCTCTGTGACTACAGTAGATGACATAGTTAAGGGGTAAGTAAAACTACAACTATTGGTAGTCACCGGTAAATGGTATTTTAAGGTTTTACTATCTCATCTGGGCATGTGGTGTGTGTGACATGGTCATACATATGTAACATGGCAAGAACTAGGTGTGTAATCCCTGAGGAAGGAGCAAGGTACGCTCTGAAACGCGTAGGTTAAATAAAAGCTACATCATTGCCAAAGACCTCATGGGTTCGGTCATTTGTGCAGCAGCGCAGATCACCAGCACTTTGTCCATCCGGTCCAGTTCTTGCCAAGTTGCACATGAAAGTGTGGATTCTGCAGCAGCTGTACACGTGCAGATACTGGGTGTGGCACATGACCATTTGAGGTGAGCACTTTTCAAAAAAGGGTTTGCACCTTCTTTTATCATAATTAAGACCCTATGCGCTCTTGTCTCTCACTACTATAGATATTGATGGTCATACATATTCTGTTTAATTTATGTGGTAGGGACTATGAAACGCCCAAAGCCTATGCATACAATGCAAGAACTGCCAAAACTTTGAAAAAAGAGGGACTCCAACACACCCTGTATTAGACATAAAGAGGGCCTCAAACACATTCTGTTAAAATTGTTAGGTAGTAGGAATCCTAGACTCATGCTTCAGCAGTGGCCACTGTGGAGTGCCCGGTGACCAATGACAAGGTGCTTCCATCTCACCGGGTCCTATCACTATGACTAACAGAGTTGTGCAATGTGAATGGATTTATATGCCCTTATTTTTAATTGAAAAAGGTAGAGTGTGTGCTGGACTCCAACAAGATGGAGACCCAAGCTGGCCTCCGGGCGGGGAAGGGGGGAGGAAGCTCAGTCCTTCCCCACCCTGAGTCCAGCTTGGGTCTCCATCTTGTTGGAGTCAAGCACACACTCTACCTTTTTCAATTAAAAATAAGGGCATATAAGCCCATTCACATTGCACAACTCTCTTATTCATAGTGATAGGACCTGGTGAGATGGAAGCACCTTGTCGTTGGTCACCGGGCACTCCGCAGTGGCCACTGCTGAAGCTAACTCTTCCAATCTGCAATATATTCTAGGGCAGTGTTTGCCATAATATATTTTATCATGTTTCTTATACTAGCTGTGCAGCTCGGCCGCTCATTATGTGGCGCCCCGCAACGAGTGCGTCACAGGAGGGTACTGCACCCCTGACTGAAGGTGCAGTATTCTCCGTCTCGGTGATGAACAGGTTAACTCCAAGGCTCCATACACCACATGCAACATCCAGAGACAGAGGACCAATTGGGTCCTGGTGGGAGGAGTGCGAGATGTTCAGTGTGGGGAAAGAGCAGAAAGAAAGTTAGAAAGTGGGAGAGACAAGTCAAGGGAGAAGTCGTGACAGAGATCTAACAGGGGGGGGACCGAGAAGCGGTGACCCAGAAGAGAAAGGGGCCAAGTAACCAGTAACCAAGTAACAAGTAACGGGTCAAAAGACACCTGAGCCCAGTCCACCCGGAGAAACCGTCTCCGAGGCAGTACAGACGTCCACCGCTGTACTACGACACCAGAGTGATAGAGGGCTTTTCAGGAGCGCATCACAAGAACCACCATCTCTGCAGCTGTGCCAGGAGGGGTACCCACCATTGGGGTTCAGGGGTCCCATCGGGAGTCAAGGCCTAGGCTCGGGTCCTCAACAGAGGTTCCCCAGTATCCTGACCTGGTGCACGAAAGCAGCGACGAGTAACGAGGGGCAGTTAGTTAAAGAGGGAACACTGTGAAGCCTTGGAAAGATATCGTGCATCACCGGGACCACCCGGTCCGTTACCTGAAAGTGACTGTTATCCCGTGTACCATGCATAACCACAGTAAAGACCCGTGCAGAGGAGCATTCTGTCTGAACCTTCTTTCTGAACTATTGCCAACTCATTCATCTACCAAACTAACTGGGCTGCCGTATTCCATCAGTGCAGCTCCTGACCTCGGGGACTATTGCTCATCCTGTGGGGAGCGGTTCCATCTAGCTGCCGCACATCCCCTGGAGGTCCAAGCAGCACCGGTGCCATCACCGGACACCCACAGGTGGCGTCACAAAACAAACTTTATCTTTATTTAATCGTGCATTGACCACCGGGCCCTTACAGCCTCAGGCAACGAACTGTGACCTCAGCCAGCCCCTGGGACCTGAGAGCCCGGCAACTTTGAGTCAATTACACACACATTTGTACACATTTAATGTCAGTGTTGCAGCAGATATCTCCTATTTTCATTGGAACAAAAAGACTAACGCCATGTGATGGCAGAGGGGCTTGCTACAGCAATTTATTGTGGGCCAGCCCAGCACAGAGAGGGAACTTTTGCCAACACCCTTTCCAGCCTGCCATCCTTGGGAGGGCAGCTTCAGCGATGACTCAACTCCACCCATGAAGGGAGGAGGAGACGGACGAGTGCACCATGAGTAAGGTACATGATGGCAAGACGTGGCTACCATCCAGTCCGGCGATGGCAGAGCGTGGGGAGAGGAGCAACCCCCCTGGTTCCCTGGAGGCTGGCCAGGAATGTTACCTGTAGGGACTGAGCCACCGGTTGGAGCAAACTCATGTACGGAATCGGAACGAGATGGAGGATGGTGCCGGAGCAGTTTCCCTCGTCCCCATAGACTCGATGAGCCCCATTAGTCCCGGTCCGGGAGTTAGTGGCATCTCCTGGGATGATGGTATAGGCCTGGTACCCGGACTTCCCACACCCTTGGTCCCTGCACCTCCAACACAGGAGATCTGTGTGGATGAACTACGGTGTTGGTGAAAGAACCCCGGGGAGGAGATGATGGGCTTACCCGGGGAAGCGAAAGCAGGGCAAGGGTAAGTTGAAATCCTCACCCGGGAGGAATACCGGCGGTGCTGGATTGCCAGGTGGGAGGCTGAGGAGGCGGAAAAGAGGGCCCAGAGATAGGTGACGGTTACACGGACGATCGAAGACAAGGCCGCGGCCCGAGCAGCCTCATCTACCCAGCAGGCCCCATGATGAGAGGGAGTCTTGACCGTCTTTAATGACTGTAGGGGCTATGGTTTCATCCGGGAGCCCGGAACCAGGCGTGAGACATATGTATCCCAGATCGATGTAGAAGCGCACCTGCCTCTAGGGCACCTGGGCAGGGACTTAAAACCAGGGGATATAATGACATTTGTGAACCAGGAAGGAGCGCGGGGGCCCTACGCTCTCTTTGTCTGAAGGGTCGGATGAGGACCCAGCGCCAACTCCTCTTCAGAGACTACCAGTAGTACGGGATCGTGCTACCCAGACCCCAATCCTGGGGTACTTGGACCTGGCTCTGCACGGTACACGCTCCAGGTTGGAAGAGAGACTACCCTGGAAGAAACCGTAAACCTGGACAGGTATAGACTCATTACTTGTAAATAAGGCTTTCCCTTTTCAGTCCCTTAGATTTACCCCGGTAGAATGTTCCCCTTGACATTTGTGTGAAAGGACATTATGATTATAGACAATGAGTAATCAGAACTTTCTTGTAAATAGTTGTGTACTCCGGTGCACACCCTATTGGTTTTATGACTGCTTTTAGAAGTGAATTTAATAATGTGAACTGTGTAAGAACGTTGTGCACTTATGACCAAACTGCTTAAAAACCCCTTGGCGTGGCTGAAGAATCGGGCAATTAACAGGTTTTCCTTGTGGTGGATTCCCTAATCCGGTGAGACCACAGGAAAGAGACATTCGCGGAACTGAAACTGTTAAAAATGTGCACCTCTTTTCTAATTTTATATTGTTATTATTATTATTTATTTATATAGCGTCATTGGTTCCATTGTGCTTTACATTAGAAGTGGGGGTGACAAGGACAGATACAGTACATATGAACGATCAAGGCTTGTTGATACACGATGGGAGAGGACCCTGCCCACAAGGGCTCACAGTCTACACGTGTGGGAGAGGACATGATAGGAGGGGAAGCGCCAAGCATGTGGTGGGGAGGCGCTGGAACTCATCATAGGTTGTAGGCTTGTTGGAATAGATGTGTTTTCAGGTTCTTTTTGAAACTCCCAAGGGAAGGCGAGTGTCTGACGTGCTGGGGGAGAGAGTTCCAGAGTATGGCGGAGGCGCGGGAGAAGTCTTGTATGCGGTTGTGGGAGGATGAGATGAGGGGGAGGAGAGGAGGAGTTCTTGTGAGGAGCGCAGGTTGCGTGTGGTTAGGTATTGGGAGACCAAGTCGGAGATGTAAGGGGGATACAGGTTGTGGATGGCTTTGTATGTCAGGGTTAGGACTTTAAATCGAGATCTCTTGGGGGTGGGGAGCCAGTGAAGGGCATGGCGGAGACAGGAGACAGGGGAATAGCGAGGGGGCAGGTGGATTAGGTGGGCAGCGGAGTTTAGGATAGAGCGGAGGGGTGCAAGGGAGGAAGCAGGGAGACCAGTGAGTAGTAGGTTGCAGTAATCTAGGCGGGAGATGATGAGGGTGTGAACAAGAGTTTTGGCAGTGTCATGGTTGATGAAGGATTGGATCCAGTAGATGTTCCTGAGTTGGAGTCGGCAGGAGGTGGCGAGGGCTTGGATGTGGGGTTTGAAGGAGAGGGAGGAGTCGAGGGTAACCCCAAGACACTTGGCGTGGGGAACTGGGGCAGTTGTTGACTAGGATGGATATGTCCGGTAGAGGGGAGAGGCTGCGGGGGACAATGAACTCATTTTGTCTATGTTCAGCTTGAGGAAGCGAATGGAGAAGAAAGATGAGATGGCAGCCAGGCATTGGGGACTTTTAGACAGAAGGGAGGTGATGTCGGGGCCGAAGAGGTAGATCTGGGTGTCGTCGGCGTAGAGATGGTACTGGAGGCCATGGGACTCAATGAGTTTCCCTAGGCCTAGGGTGTAGATGGAGAAGAGTAATAGCCCCAGAACCGATCCCTGGGGGATGCCGACAGTAAGGGGGTAGGACGAGGAGGAGGTGTGGGAGTGGGTGACGCTGAAAGTGCGGTCTATAAAGTATGAGGAGATCCAAGAGAGGGCGAGGTCAGTGATACCAAGGGATTCTAGGATTTGAAGTAGGAGAGAGTGGTCGACCGTGCCAAAGGCGGCAGAGAGGTCAAGGAGGAGGAGGACGGAGTAGTGTCGTTTACTCTTCGCGGTCAGTAGGTCATTGGTGACTTTGGTTAGGGCTGTTTCAGTGGAGTGATGAGGTCAGAAACCAGATTGTAGGCGGTCGAAGAGGGATCAGGAGGATAGGTGGGAGGACAGATCAGAATAGACGTGTAGTTCAAGTAGTTTGGATGCGAAAGGAAGGAGAGATATGGGGCGTTGACGTCAGGTGACAAGGCGAGGTCGGTGAGAGGGAGGAGAGAGTGAGAGAGTGAGTTGAAGTCAATGAGTTTAAGGTTTCTGCGGGGGTGACTGAGTTTCCGGGGAGGGGGGGGTGAGGTAGGGTTAGAGAGCGCGGAGAAAGTCATCAGATTGTGGTCCGATTGGAAGAGGGGTGAGTTTAAGAGGTCGGTGAGGGAACAGAGGCGGGTGAAGATAAGGTCAAGCGTATGGCTGTCTTTATGAGTGGCTGAGGAGGACCATTGGGAGAGGCCAAAGGAGGTGGTCAGTGATAGGAGTCGGGAGGCAGCCATGTCGGGGGTGTCAATGGGGATTTGAAGTCACCCATGATGATGGTGGGGATGTCTGAGGAAAGGAAGTGGAGAAGCCAAGTGTTGAAGTGGTCGAGGAAGGGGGCGGTGGGTCCTGGTGGGCAGTAGATGACAGAAAGCTGGAGTTTGCAGGGGGAGAAAATGCAGACTGGGTGCAGTTCGAAGGAGGGGAAGGTGGTGGAGGGAGTGGGTGTAGTTGGGGTGAAGGAGCAGCTGTCGGACAGGAGTATACCTACACCACTTCCGCGGGTGTTACTTGGGCGGGGTGTGTGGGAAAGAGTGAGTCCGCCATAGGAGAGTGCAGCAGGGGAGGCTGTGTCAGTGGGAGTAAGCCAAGTTTTGGTGATGGCGAGAAATTTGAGTTTGTTGGTGATGAAGAGGTCGTGGCTGAAAGAGAGTTTGTTATATACCGAGTTGGCATTCCACAATGCTCCAGGAAGGGGGATTGGGGTTGGGTGAATGGGTGTAAGGTTGTGGGGGTTGCGAAAGTTTGTTTTGGGGGATGGGTACGTGTTGGAGGTGGGCGGATGGATGTGGTGGGGTGGTCCAGGATTGGGGGATATGTCGCCTGCGAGTAGGAGAAGCAGCGAGAGGGTTAGAAGGTGGGAGCAGGAGAGTTTGTGTGGTGGCCGTGCGTGTGTGGAGAAGAGGGACTGGGTGTGGAGGAATAGTTTCGGAGAAGGGGGTGAGATGGATGGGTAGGAAGAGGAGTTTTTGTTAAGTAACGTTTAAGATTGCGTTAAGTAACGTTTAAGAGTGCGACTCCCAGATGGGAAGAAAACAAATGTAAATATGTTGCAAATGTTTTGGTTTCATGGATGAAAAAAACCTTTCAGCTTGTGTGTCAACCGTACCGGGTCTTGGCGGGCGGATGTGCCAAGCTTTGTTCCGGGAGAGCGAGAGGAAAAAGCACGGGAAAGGGGTGGAGGAACTAGATTAAAACCTTGGCTGGGTCCTTCCCTGGAGGGATATATGGCTAGTTCTGTGTCTGAGACTCCTAACAGAGGCTCCACAGACTCTATTTGCATATTCATATTTCCCAGGGGGCAATGTGCCTAGGAATTCACTGTGTTTGAGCGCTTTAGCCAGCTGCCCGCAGTGTTTTCTTGGACTGGTCTCCCTGAGATCAGTGAATACTTTGCAATCTTGGTCTACTAGGCCTTGCTCCCACCTAGCCAGAATCCTACTCCACACTGATGAGGGCAACACCCCGAAACAGCTGTATGTGGATGGATACTTGGCCTTGGTATTCCCTTGTCATATCTGTAAACTTGTAAAAGAGTTGGATATTGACTTAAAGGGCCACTTCATATGGTGGTTATGGTGTAATCCGCAAGGAGCCACCCCTTGGCTGGGTCCTTCCCTGGAGGGATATATGGCTAGTTCTGTGTTTGAGACTCCTAGCAGAGGCTCCACAAACTCTATTTGCATATTCATATTTCCCAGGGGGCAATGTGCCTAGGAATTCACTGTGTTTGAGTGCTTTAGCCAGCTGCCCGCAGTGTTTTCTTGGACTGGTCTCCCTGAGATCAGTGAATACTTTGCAATCTTGGTCTACTAGGCCTTGCTCCCACCTAGCCAGAATCCTACTCCACACTGATGAGGGGCAACACCCCGAAACAGCTGTATGTGGATGGATACTTGGCCTTGGTATTCCCTTGTCATATCTGTAAACTTGTAAAAGAGTTGGATATTGACTTAAAGGGCCACTTCATATGGTGGTTATGGTGTTCTCCGCAAGGAGACACCCCTTGGCTGGGTCCTTCCCTGGAGGGATATATGGCTAGTTCTGTGTTTGAGACTCCTAACAGAGGCTCCACAAACTCTATTTGCATATTCATATTTCCCAGGGGGCAATGTGCCTAGGAATTCACTGTGTTTGAGCGCTTTAGCCAGCTGCCCGCAGTGTTTTCTTGGACTGGTCTCCCTGAGATCAGTGAATACTTTGCAATCTTGGTCTACTAGGCCTTGCTCCCACCTAGCCAGAATCCTACTCCACACTGATGAGGGGCAACACCCCGAAACAGCTGTATGTGGATGGATACTTGGCCTTGGTATTCCCTTGTCATATCTGTAAACTTGTAAAAGAGTTGGATATTGACTTAAAGGGCCACTTCATATGGTGGTTATGGTGTTCTCCGCAAGGAGCCACCCCTTGGCTGGGTCCTTCCCTGGAGGGATATATGGCTAGTTCTGTGTTTGAGACTCCTAACAGAGGCTCCACAGACTCTATTTGCATATTCATATTTCCCAGGGGGCAATGTGCCTAGGAATTCACTGTGTTTGAGCGCTTTAGCCAGCTGCCCGCAGTGTTTTCTTGGACTAGTCTCCCTGAGATCAGTGAATACTTTGCAATCTTGGTCTACTAGGCCTTGCTCCCACCTAGCCAGAATCCTACTCCACACTGATGAGGGGCAACCCCCCGAAACAGCTGTATGTGGATGGATACTTGGCCTTGGTATTCCCTTGTCATATCTGTAAACTTGTAAAAGAGTTGGATATTGACTTAAAGGGCCACTTCATATGGTGGTTATGGTGTTCTCCGCAAGGAGCCACCCCTTGGCTGGGTCTTTCCCTGGAGGGATATATGACTAGTTCTGTGTTTGAGACTCCTAAGAGAGGCTCCACAGACTCTATTTGCATATTCATATTTCCCAGGGGGCAATGTGCCTAGGAATTCACTGTGTTTGAGCGCTTTAGCCAGCTGCCCGCAGTGTTTTCTTGGACTAGTCTCCCTGAGATCAGTGAATACTTTGCAATCTTGGTCTACTAGGCCTTGCTCCCACCTAGCCAGAATCCTACTCCACACTGATGAGGGGCAACACCCCGAAACAGCTGTATGTGGATGGATACTTGGCCTTGGTATTCCCTTGTCATATCTGTAAACTTGTAAAAGAGTTGGATATTGACTTAAAGGGCCACTTCATATGGTGGTTATGGTGTTCTCCGCAAGGAGCCACCCCTTGGCTGGGTCCTTCCCTGGAGGGATATATGGCTAGTTCTGTGTTTGAGACTCCTAACAGAGGCTCCACAGACTCTATTTGCATATTCATATTTCCCAGGGGGCAATGTGCCTAGGAATTCACTGTGTTTGAGCGCTTTAGCCAGCTGCCCGCAGTGTTTTCTTGGACTAGTCTCCCTGAGATCAGTGAATACTTTGCAATCTTGGTCTACTAGGCCTTGCTCCCACCTAGCCAGAATCCTACTCCACACTGATGAGGGGCAACACCCCAAAACAGCTGTATGTGGATGGATACTTGGCCTTGGTATTCCCTTGTCATATCTGTAAACTTGTAAAAGAGTTGGATATTGACTTAAAGGGCCACTTCATATGGTGGTTATGGTGTTCTCCGCAAGGAGCCACCCCTTGGCTGGGTCCTTCCCTGGAGGGATATATGACTAGTTCTGTGTTTGAGACTCCTAACAGAGGCTCCACAGACTCTATTTGCATATTCATATTTCCCAGGGGGCAATGTGCCTAGGAATTCACTGTGTTTGAGCGCTTTAGCCAGCTGCCCGCAGTGTTTTCTTGGACTGGTCTCCCTGAGATCAGTGAATACTTTGCAATCTTGGTCTACTGGCCTTGCTCCCACCTAGCCAGAATCCTACTCCACACTGATGAGGGGCAACACCCCGAAACAGCTGTATGTGGATGGATACTTGGCCTTGGTATTCCCTTGTCATATCTGTAAACTTGTAAAAGAGTTGGATATTGACTTAAAGGGCCACTTCATATGGTGGTTATGGTGTTCTCCGCAAGGAGCCACCCCTTGGCTGGGTCCTTCCCTGGAGGGATATATGGCTAGTTCTGTGTCTGAGACTCCTAACAGAGGCTCCACAGACTCTATTTGCATATTCATATTTCCCAGGGGGCAATGTGCCTAGGAATTCACTGTGTTTGACCGCTTTAGCCAGCTGCCCGCAGTGTTTTCTTGGACTGGTCTCCCTGAGATCAGTGAATACTTTGCAATCTTGGTCTACTAGGCCTTGCTCCACCTAGCCAGAATTCTATCCACATGATGAGGGGCAACACCCGAAACAGCTGTATGTGGATGGTACTTGGCCTTGGTATTCCTTGTCTATCTGTAAACTGTAAAGAGTTGGATATTGACTTAAAGGGCCACTTCATTGGTGGTTATGGTGTTCTCGCAAGGAGCCCCCTTGGCTGGGTCTTCCCTGGAGGGATATATGGCTAGTTCTGTGTTTGGACTCCTAACAGAGGCTCCCAACTCTATTTGATATTATATTTCCGGGGCAATGTGCCTAGGAATCACTGTGTTTGAGCGCTTTAGCAGCTGCCCGCAGTGTTTTCTTGGACTGGTCTCCTGAGATCAGTGAATACTTTGCAATCTTGGTCTACTAGGCTTGCTCCACCTAGCAGAATCCTACTCCACACTGATGAGGGGCACACCCTGAAACAGCTGTATGTGGATGGATACTTGGCCTTGGTATTCCTGTCATATCTGTAAACTTGTAAAGAGTTGGATATTGACTTAAGGGCCACTTCATATGGTGGTTATGTGTTCTCCGCAAGGAGCCACCCTGGCTGGGTCTTCCCTGGAGGGATATATGGCTAGTTCTGTGTTTGAGACTCCTAACAGAGGCTCCACAGACTCTATTTGCATATTCATATTTCCCAGGGGGCAATGTGCCTAGGAATTCACTGTGTTTGAGCGCTTTAGCAGCTGCCCGCAGTGTTTTCTTGGACTAGTCTCCTGAGATCAGTGAATACTTGCAATCTTGGTCTACTAGCCTTGCTCCCACTAGCAGAATCCTACTCCACATGATGAGGGGCAACACCCCGAAACAGCTGTAGTGGATGATACTTGCCTTGTATTCCTTGTCATATCTGTAAACTTGTAAAAGAGTTGGATATTGACTTAAAGGGCCACTTCATATGGTGGTTATGGTGTTTCGCAAGAGCCACCCCTTGGCTGGGTCCTTCCCTGGAGGGATATATGGCTAGTTCTGTGTTTGAGACTCTACAGAGCTCCCAGACTCTATTTGCATATTCATATTTCCCAGGGGCAATGTGCTAGGAATTCACTGTGTTGAGCGCTTTAGCAGCTGCCGCAGTGTTTTCTTGGACTGTCTCCTGAGATCAGTGAATACTTTGCAATCTTGGTCTATAGGCTTGCTCCACCTAGCCGAATCTATCACACTGATGAGGGGCAAACCCAAACAGCGTATGTGGATGGATACTGGCTTGTATCTTGTATATCTGTAAATTGTAAAGATTGGATATTGACTTAAAGGGCCACTCATATGGTGGTTATGGTGTTCTCCGCAAGGAGCCCCCTTGGTGGGCTTCCTGAGGGATATATGACTAGTTCTGTGTTGAGACCTAACAGAGCTCCAGACTTATTGCTTCATATTTCCAGGGGGCATGTGCCTAGAATTCATGTTTTGGCTTAGAGCGCTGTTTTTTTGATGCTCCGTAGTGATATTGCATCTTGGTACTTGGCTTCTCCCTGGAATCTTAAGATGAGGGACAACACATTGAGATACTTGGCCGGATTCTTCATATCTAAACGTAAAAGATTGGATTGACTAAGGCATTCATAGTGATGTGTCCGCAAGGAGCCATGGCTCCTTCCTGGAGGATGGTACTGGCGAGACTCTAACAGAGCTAAATATTGCTTCATATTCCCGGGGCGCCTAGAATACTTGTGACCCTTTAGATGCCAGTGTTTCTTGGCTGCTCCAACAGTAACTTGCAATCTTGTCTAAGGCCTTGCTCCCACCTAGCCAGAATCCTACTCCACACTGATGAGGGGCAACACCCCGAAACAGCTGTATGTGGATGGATACTTGGCCTTGGTATTCCCTTGTCATATCTGTAAACTTGTAAAAGAGTTGGATATTGACTTAAAGGGCCACTTCATATGGTGGTTATGGTGTTCTCCGCAAGGAGCCACCCCTTGGCTGGGTCCTTCCCTGGAGGGATATATGGCTAGTTCTGTGTTTGAGACTCCTGACAGAGGCTCCACAGACTCTATTTGCATATTCATATTTCCCAGGGGGCAATGTGCCTAGGAATTCACTGTGTTTGACCGCTTTAGCCAGCTGCCCGCAGTGTTTTCTTGGACTGGTCTCCCTGAGATCAGTGAATACTTTGCAATCTTAGATTAAAACCTAGGAACACAAAGTAAGGGGAGCTCCCAGAGTTGAAGTTCCTGGTGTGCGCAAGAGGAGAAGGAACGGAACCCCTAAGCCTGGGGTCTCAAACTCGGCTGGGTTGGTGGGCCGCACATAGAAAAACATTTATAGCGGGGGACCTCATCCCTTATTGGACTAAGTCGGCTGTCACACGCTTCAATTTAATGCACGATATTGCTTAAGCGATCTGCTTTTTGATCGCTTAGGCGATATCGTTTGTGCATCGCTGCATGCAATCAAGCGATTTTACAATGTAAAATCGCTTGATCGTTACATCGCAGATATGGGAGCCGGAGCTCATATCAAGCGATAAACGCTTGATCAATCTGCTTCATCGTGGTGTGTGACACCACGATGAACGATCTCCCAGAGGCAGAGCCTATGCTGGGAGATGGTATCTATGGTAAACGGCGGGTTACTAAGCGCCGCGCGGCGCCTAGTAACCCGATGTGTACCATAGATACCAGCGATCTCGCTGCTCCACATCGCTGGTGAATCTGTCTGTGTGACAGCTCACCAGCGATGTGAGCGATATTGTTAGTGATCGCGCGTGCACGTGATCGCTAGCAATATCGCTAGCGATATTGCTACGTGTGACGGCCACCTAAGTGATATTTTTAGTAATACCAGGATTTTTTGCTCAATGTAGTAAAGTACAAATCCTGATCCTCTTCTTGTAGTAATGTCCCAATCCTGTAGTAATGTCCTTTTCTACTGATGTCCCCCATCCTGATCCCCTTTTCTAGTGATGTTCCCCATCCTGATCCCTTTTTCTAGTGATATCCCCCATCCTGATCCCCTTTTCTACTGATGTTCCCCATCCTGATCCCCTTTTCTAGTGATATCCCCATCCTGATCCCCTTTAGTAGTGATCTCCCTCATCCCTATCCCCTTTTCTAGTGATGTCCCCCATCCCAAACCCCTTTTCTAGTGATATCCCCCATCCTGATCCCCTATAGTAGTGATATCCCCCATCCCGATCCCCCTTAGTTATGTCCCCATCCCGATCCCCTTTAGTACTGATATCCCGCATCCTGGTCCCCTTATGTAGTGATATCCCCCATCCTGATCCCCTTTTCTAGGTATATCCACCATCCTGATCTACTTTTATAGTGATGCCCCCCCATCCTGTTTTACCTTTTTTTTACACACTCACATACACACTCACACACACCCTCACACACAAACCTACACACACACATATTCTCACACACATACACACTCTCACACATCCACAAATCCTCATACACACTCTCACTCTCACACACACCCTCACACACACCCTCACACACACACTGTCTTATACACACATCCTCACTCACATACACACACCCTCACACACTCATCCTCACACACACCCCTCTCACACACACTTACACTTTTCTCACTTTAATGATGCATCGCTACAGTGCAGGGGGTCGCCGCAGTCCCCGCTGTACTGACTTCCGGCCTCCGCTGTGCTATGACTTCCATCAGCCGCCACTCAGACAAGCTCTGTTGCTCAGCAAGATCAATGCAATCTGCCAGTCAGAGGCCCACAGGTGACGCCATATTCCGCCGTCAGCTGCGGGCCTCTCATTGGCTGGCAGCTTGCATTGATCTTGCTGAGTGTCAGAGTTTGTTAGTTACGCGGACGGACGTCCTCACAAAGCGGGAACTGCAGCAGCCCCTAGCACTGGGGCGATGCATCATTAAGTTGTCCAAGGTGCTGCGGGCCGCTTAGTGAGGCCCCAGGGGCTGCATGCAGCCCTCGGGCCGCGTGTTTGAGACCCCTGCCCTAAGCCAAGACACCCTTAAGCCTGACAGACTCTAGTTCAGAGTGGAAGAACACAGACCCGGCGGCCTGTGTCACCGAATGGCTAGTCCGGGTCCCAGGCAGCCTCCTGTGGGAAGGAAGAAGGGGTTCACTGTGTGTCGAGAACAATGGGGACACCGGGGGACTGGGCCAAAGCCAGGGTGTTTGCCCTATTGAAGTGGCCAGGAGCTGTATGCCCCAACCACAGATTAACCGGCGTGGTGAAGGGACTTCATGCCCTCTAGTGCAGCAAAGTGAAGGCCTTCAGATAGGGTCAGGGAGATAGACTGGGATCTCCC
Source organism: Allobates femoralis (assembly GCA_033576535.1). Taxonomy (NCBI): domain Eukaryota; kingdom Metazoa; phylum Chordata; class Amphibia; order Anura; family Aromobatidae; genus Allobates; species Allobates femoralis. Next base: position 72,950,182 of record JARQOC010000004.1, on the reverse strand, counting down.
GGAAAAAGACCCGCAACCGCTGGCCCAGAGCTAGCCTGTGGAACAGAGAGAGAGAGGCCCGGAAAGGAACGGAGAGAGGAGGTGTAGTAACCGAAAGGTCCCAGCTGTAAGGGTGTGTGAGAAGTAACATTGAACTGCTTGTACCTTGTAAACTGTTGAACGTTACGAGTAAAGTACCCGGTCAAGCTTGACACTGCTTGTCTTAGACGTCATTTCTGCGACCGCAGCAGAGGCTCACCTGCGGAGCTGCACACTGATTTCTGAAAGTCGGTAGTGGGAACTGTCCTGAAGGACTAATCGCTTAGCCCTGGAAGATCATCCTCACACCTGCCCTGGGGACAAAGCCCTACCCCTGGAGGGCTCACCATCCCAGCTGTCACTAACAACATCATCCCCAGAGGTCTGAACAGCAGCGTCAGCTATATTGGCCACTATCCACGGGTGGGGTCACAAACTACTCTAAAAATTTATTTTCCCTTGTTCTTTAACACCCTTTTATTGCCGCTTTTGGGCATACGGAGCTGGGTCATGATGCCGTGACATTTCCCCGCAAGTGAAGAGAGGGCCCGGTTCCAAGTACCCCTGCCCCGGGGTGCGACAGTTGCATCATGGACCACGGTCACCCTGGTGATATGGTGGTGGAGGATGAGGGGAAGGAGGAGGACTAGAGCAAATTGCCATAAACAGAAAGCATAACCCATATGTGGGGGTGAAGAGGAGCATGGTAATATACCTCCCGAAAAAAGGCACTGTCTTTGAGTTTATATTGCGCTGCTATAATTTGGTGGTGTTTAAAAGTCTGGCCCTATCCGGCAGCTCTTCATTTTGATAAGTCAGCCTGTCAGCATTTTCAGTTGACAGGCAGGTGTGCTTATCAGTTATACTTCCCCCTGTGGCACTAAAAACCCGCTCTAACAAAACACTAGCGGCAGGGCAGGCCAGGATGTTCAAGGTGTAGAGAACATCATCTAACAAAGGTATTACCTAAAATATAACTTTTATTAATAATGTTAAAAATCGGACTATATGTCCTATACAATCAGAAGATACATGTAAAGGGGAGGAGGGGGATATATATGATAGTGCCCCTAATCTCTCCCTGTATTTTCCCTTCCTAGCAACGGAGTTTTCAACACATATACCCCAGGTCTCCCCGTTCCACGTCGACTGACCCTGCTGACCCTTTCTAGGGTTATAGCGGGACAAGATGTTTTCTGACTAAGTAGATCCCCCAAATATGATGTTATTAATGATGTTAATGATGGGATAAGATCAATGTACCAGATGTCCACTCTGATCTTGAGAATCAGGGTCTATCCCTGAGACATAATGGTGTTCAATAGATCACCTTTGTTACTGGATGATGGCTGTGATGTTATGAATAGTGTTATCTCTATGGCTCCTGTTTATTTGTCTGCTCAAACCAGTTAGAAGGACATTATATGTGTTTATAACCAGTTATAACAGCAATACCACATTTCTACAGAAACCAGTCCTGGTTTACACTTTCCACTCCAAGTCACAAAAAAAAAAAAGCATCTACCATTAACTATGTTCCCCTAGTCAGACATTTATCCCCGTCACCACCAAACTCGTCAGTGAAAATATGATATATAGGAAGGGTATACCATACTTTACAAATGAAATAAGACCCCGTATACTCATCTGGGTCAGATGTCTGGACACTCAGCGCGTTTCCCCCACATAGCTGTTACTCCATGGGTTCATCAGGAGTGTTTTCCATATGCTTGGTCTGTGTCAGACCTCCGGATGCCATGAAGCGGGCTTGCAATCACAATGGATGGCGACCAAGGAGTAGAGAGCCAGTTCATGCCACATGTCCAGCTTGGGTACCTAATAATTGTAAGGCACAGAAGAATCACAGAGGACATTGGTATGGTCGGCAAGGTACTCCTTCAGCATCTTCCCAAACGTTGCACTCCTTGCATGAGTACCCCAGCGCCTTAGGGCATGTGCCATGGGAGGGGCTGAAAAAACTCTCTCAGAACTTTGACAGTGTTCCCCTGCCTCTGCTGGATTGGAGTTGTGTCTTTCTCACCTGTACTCCTCGGTTGTTCACTGAACTGTGATCTCTTCCACCAGCGTTTTCAGAAGGGATTTTTTTTAATAATTCCGCCTTCTGGTACTGACCCATTTTTGTAGAACTCTCTGCCTTGGGAATAAGAGGTATAAAATTCTCCCTGTCCAAAAGTGTCATCAACCAGTAATGAGTGTCACCCAAAATTTTAATAACGCGAGGGACATGGGACAGGCAGCGTAACATAAAGTCAGCTATGTACGACTAACTGGTAACAGGCAAGACTTCCGTGTCCTAACCAAGAGGACGACTGACTCTCTTCCTCCTCCTCCCTGTCTTCTGGCCATCCACGCTGAACAGATGGTATGACAGTTGTGCAGGTAGTACCATCTATAGCATATAAAACTAGCTCCTGTTCTTCTTCCTCCTCCTCCTCATTGTCCCTCAATCCCCTTAGGAATGAGATGAGGCTGGGCTGTGTGTAATCACCCTGTATGGTTCCTTGCTAAATCTCATCATGCTCCGCCTGCAATGCATCCACTTTGATTTTCAGCAAAGAGCATTTCAGAAGACAGAGAAGTGGTATGGTGACGCTAATGATGGCGTCATCACCACTCACCATCTTGGTGGAGTCCTCAAAGTTTTGGAGGCCGGTACATATGTTGGACATCCATGTCCACTCCTGATGTCTTATGTGTGGAGTCTGAAGTGAATACTGACGGCCTTTTTGATACTGGTAGTCAACAACTGCCCTTTTCTGCTCACAAATCCTGACCAACATGTGCAGTGTCGAATTCCAACGCGTGGGGACATCACACACCAGTCTGTGAGCCTGAAGCAGCAAACGCCGCTGAAAGCCGGCAATGGCGGCCGAAACGGCAGCACTTTGACGAGCAGATCTGACAGCTCCAGGTAGGATTTAAGAAACCGCTGATCCATGAGGTTGAGTACATGGGCCAGGCATGGGATGTGTCAGCTCGCCTCGCCTCAGAGCCACCACCAGGTTCCAGCCATCGTTACACACGACCATGCCTGGCTGTAGGCTCAGCGGTGTGATGCACAGATCTGCCTGCTCTTTCAGAGCTGTCCACACCTCTTCAGCATTGTGCGGTTTGTCACCTACGCGTATTAGGCCTCTAATCATATAACAACACAATTTGTTCCGCTTATCTTAGAAATTTCGTTTCTCTTTTCCCAGCTCCTTTACCCCTCCCTAACCTGACTCTGCTTAACGTCACCTGTCGTATTTACCATAGCTTATAACACTGTTTTGTTTTTTTTTCCTATTGCTTATGTATATATATATATGTCTCTTCAGAATTTGTCTCATTACCAGCCTGACAAAGGGGCCATAGTGTCCCGAAAGTTTGCTATGCTTACCATCTTTTCAGTTTGCCATTAAAAGGTATCAACCACTGAGGACTCTCAGATTTCAATATTTTTATCTACTAACACTGTACACACATTTTTTACCTCATAAAAGTGGCATAATTCTCAGACAACTTTGTTCATAGCAGTGACCTGGGAGTCAGAAATGCTTAAAGGGGTGTTCCCATATCATTTGAGCACTGTTCTCACACATTTGTGACTTTTTTAGGGTTTATCCAGGCTGACGGGGGTGCCACCGGAAAAATGCTCGGGGTTTTCTATAGGTTAACATTGGGCTCTGTGTTCGGGTCGAGCTCTTTTTATTAAACATTAGAAATGTCATACATAACAGAGTTAAATCAATTAATCAATTGAGGGATAGGTAAAAAGGGAAGGTTCAGAAGTTGGGAGGTAGTATATTATAGTGATAGTAAGGTGTCTTTATGGGGGGGGTAGTATATGGTACTCCACGGACATATCGTTTTGTTTCTATATTTTTAGTATATTCCTTTCTGTGATGTCTATTTCCGCAATATATTAGTTCACGTCATAGTTGATGTTTGAGCTGTCACGAGGGTCTCTATGAATTCTGGCTTTGATCTATAATACAACCATGGTGACCATGTGAGTTCAAAAAGAGAGTAGGAGCTATAGGATAGGGCAGCTATCTCCGCTGTAAGATATAGGGAGTCTATCTCACTAATAACCTGTGCTTTTGTAGGGATTTGACTGGAATTCCATCTAGCCGCAACGAGAAGCCTGCTTGCCGCAATTATGTTAGAAGCTAATCTCGAAGATATTGTATTGTTGGGCCATACGGGGAGGTTAAGTAGTGCAGTGGATGGGGTTAGGGCTGCCTCTTTTTGTATAACCTCAGTTATTATTTTTTCAACTGTCTTCCAATAGCGTTGTATACTGGGGCATTGCCACCAAATATGTAGATATGATCCCACATGTTATCCACATCTCCAGCAATTATCTGTCACACTATTACGCCATTTATGCAGTTGTACAGGAGACACGGGACACCACTTTATATGAATTCTCCTGTACCTTTACGCAAGGTGAGGGACCATGAGATCTGCGGTAGATCTGTTTAATTTGAGTTTCTGTAAATCTGATCTGTAAATCATGTTCCCATAAGCTCAGGAAGGCTCTTTTGACGTGTGCTTGGTCGTTCTGTTGAGGATGGAGAGAAATGAAATGTCTTTATAGGGTATATCACAACTTTTCCCTAAAATTTATAAATTGTGACTTGGAGATGTCATGTTGTCTGTTATACACTAGATGGCGCCCATGTTCCATAATACACCTGAGACTTAAGCCAACCCATTAAGGGAGGAATTTAGATATTAGAATAATTTGATAAGAATTGACCAATTAGGAGATGATCACTTTGTAGAAAGTTCTAGAATAATAACACCCCTTTTTGCTTTCTGTATAAAAATGTGTGTTTCAATAAACGCTTGTGCAGTGTTTAATCTCATATGGCGTAGGCATGAGTAAGGCTTGAGACGGCTCTGGTGTCCGTATCATTTACTTGCGGCGTGCGACGTGCACACTTGCCTAATAATTTGGAATGGCTGATGGACTTGTGATTGAACTGGACCCTCAACAGTTCAATAAAAGTTTATATAAAAGGGGCTAGCAATCCACGAGGTTCCTGTATCTGTGCACATAAATTCTCGAAGAGAGTTAAGGGTCTGGTCAGAGGAGTTCGTTTTAAATGTTTTCGGACATAGGTCTTCAATTTCATGTATTGAAGGATAGATATATTGGGTATGTCATCCGATTGTTGTATTTCCTTGTAAGAAAGAAGTGCTCCATCAGAAAACACCCGGTTCTAGTGGGATAGCAGGAGAGTGTGTTATGTTAGGATTGATATCATTAGTGTGTGGAGTGCTCGTCAACAAAGTGCCCACAATATCTTGACATCTCAATATGATTGACCCGAGCATTGAGCACCCGATCATTTTACTGCTCGCTCATCACTACTAGTAATGAAAGTTTTGAAAAATAATAGTGTGACACCAGAGGGATGGCATACTGGATGAGTTGCAAGGGCGGGGGTAGTCAGCTATCCTGGGCAAACAGTCTGTAGTTCACGGTGGCGTCCCCAGAAGCCAAGGCCCTGACTGAGCACATAAAGGGAGTTTATTTACAGAGGGTAAAAGAATTATTGTGACACCAGCTGAAGTGTCTGGTCAGAGGTGACCAGTGCTGCAGGTGGTAGTCCCAGGGGATAAGTAGTGGTGCTGCTAGATGGAACATTGCCCTCAGCAGGAGCGGGCCCCTGGGAGTAGTAGTGGATGTTAGGTAGAGAAGATGGTGCTGAGGGTGGTAGAGGTCATAATAGTGAGTGCAGGGTAGTCGCAGAAAGGAAGCAAGGAAGCAGTCTCTGTTCTTTACCTTTTTACTCGAAGTTGGTAGCAGTTACAACCCTTCCAGGGTACAGCATTCACCAGGATTACATTATGGCCAGTGCAGAGGTATTTAGAATCCACCTTGCTGAAAAACAGGGTATATTTGGCCTTCCAGCTGCCTTTTCCTGTTCTGACACTTAAAACCCTTTGTCCTCTCCTAAGTGTCCCGTGCTTGCCAGTCCCTGCAGGCAGGTAGTGAGTGACAGTCTTGTTCTCTTGTGACCCTATATAGCCCCTTGAACCTTGGGAGGATCCACAAAGTGAGTCACAGTACGTGAAGCCCAGTGACCTTCAGTTTCACAATCGGTCCTGAAGTATCCCTGGTCGAACTGGGGCTGGTACCCTTACTGCAGCTAGCTCTTCTGCCCAGCTTCAACAGATTCGTCAAGCCAGGCCCTTGGCCTAGCACTTTGCTCCACACTCATTGCTAGCTCCCAAGCTGCCTCCATCTTCAATAGAGCTCTCCTCCTTTCTGCCACCCAACCCTAACCCAATCCTCCCTCCAGTCAGTAGGTGGGGACTGTCCTATGGTGAGTTTCTTCTGCCCAGCACCTCCCTGGTCTGAAGTTCACATGTGTTTGGTGTATTTCGGGGTCACAGCAAGGTGTTCTCTTACCACCAGGCATAATAACACACATATTAAATACATGTAATACCATTAGTGGCAGCCGGACTGCAAGGGTGCCACATGCTCTTAGAAGCCAACTGGTAATGGGTGATGGCTCACGCCTAATAAGACTTATGGACTTAATGTATTCTCTTTCCTCTGGTGCTGCCACATGTTGTGGCGGTGAATGTGCCGGGAGGGTGTCTCATTCAGAGTGCATGCGAAGAATGAGGTTAGCTCCAGCCAGAAGCTGACCTCACAGCGTCGGCACGGGGAAAGTTGAGAGGTGACGCCACTAATCTCACTGACTGATGTGCATGGAAGGCACACGCGTGATAGGAATTGCTGTTTCGAAATCTCTTGGGATCTCGT